>JASDQU010099884.1:520381-531312 GCA_032191745.1 Picea mariana | reverse complement strand
GTCAGATCTCGGCTGAAAAACCTGACAGCCGTTGAATCTGTCAGGAGTTACCCGAGGGTTAAGACTCCAGTGTATAGGGGTGAAAAACCCTGGAATAGATCTAAGCCATCCGATTAACGGAGGCCACATGTCAAGAGATCACAAATTTCAGGAAACTGGGAGTCGGGAAATCGGGAGTCCTATTGACAAGAGATCGGGACTTTCCATTGTGGAAATCCCGGAATAGATCTGAGTCGTCCGATTGACGGAGGCCACATGTCGTAAGATCTCCCATTTTAGGAAATCAGGATTCCTGTTGACAAGAGTTCAGGATTTTCCAAGGTGAAAACCCCGGGATAGATCTGAGTCATCCGATTGACAGAGGCCGTGCGTCGTGAGATCTCCTATTTTGGGAAATCGGGAATCGCGAGATTGGGAGTCCTGGCGACAAGGGATCGGGACTTTCTGGGGTGGAAACCCCGGAGCAGTTGTGGACCGTCCGTTTTAAGGAGTTGACGTGTTGAGAGATTACCCGTTTCAGGAAATAGGGGATCATGGATTCGGGAGTTCCGTTGACAAAAACTCGAGCTCTTGCCTTGACAAATCACGACCCATAATGACGAGACGATAGCAGGTGGCTAAGTCCCGATGAACGAACGAGATTCCTTTGGGAATCTCAGGGTCTGTAATGACTGTCCGATGTGAGGAAGAGATTTCAGCTTTAAGCTGGGGTGTGAATGTGCAATTAGATAAGTAACGAGCAGATCTGGATGGCAAGAGTCCACCTGCCCAGATCTACGGCTGAGGTTTCATTCCAAAGCCCCCTTGCCATTCTGCCTTTAATTGGGGGGGGGGGGTCTAAAATAATGTGGAGTGTGAAGTGGGGCCCCCTCCTGTCCTGTCGACTACCGTGTCGCACTTCCCCCTCTGGCACCTATACTCCACTTAACCGTGCGACGGGGCCTGTTCTCATTGGCTGATCTCTAGCCCTATTGGGATTCATCCCTATTGGCTGGTCGCTAGCCCTGTCAGGGTTCGGCGGTTGCAAAGCCGAATGGTTTGACACTACCGTAGCACCGAGACGTGAAATACAACGAACATTGCATTCATTTGAACTGTGATCGTGACCCGGGATCACATGGGAACGGAGAGAGAGAGAAAGAGCCAGCTTACGCTGGGCCTCCACGGATATTTAGGGCTTCTGATTCGGTAGAAGACCAGAAAAATTCGATTTAGGTAGTGGGTGTGTGACAAGTGTGTATCAACAAAATTTTCCATCCCAAAGTGGAAATAAACCATTCGAAGCAGTTCCAATTAAGACTGATAACACGAACAGAGAACCCTTAAAATGTTGCGGTTGTGGAGAGGAACATTTTTTGAGGGACTGTCCCCATAGGAAATAGAATAATGTCAGGGTCTACAACATCTAAGAGGATACCACATTGAATGATGTGCCTAGGAACATGCCACAAATTTATGCATCCTTGGATAATAGATAAGATGACCACCAAACTTCAGTGGTGGAGATGGAAGGTACAATTTCCAACCATCATGTTTCCATGTTAATTGACCATATTTCTAATTTGATTTATGTTTTCCATCAAACTATTGAGAAATATAAATTGCAAAAAGTTAAACATGTTAAATCATGGTTGGTACAACTAACCACTGGAACCAAAAGAAAAGTAACATAGGTCATACCAACATGCCAATTTGTTATAAGTGGGTTTCCCACCCAAGAGAACCTAAACATACTTCCTTTAGGACCCTATGATCTGTTGATTGGCATGGACTGGTTTGCTTCCCACCAAACCAAGTTGGACTATTACGATAAAACTTTGGAGTGTAAAAATGAAGAAGCAAGAAGGGTAACCTTACAAGGGATTCAAAATCATGTCTCAAAGAGACAAATATCAACCCTCCAAGTGAATAAGTATTGCAGAAAGGGATGTCCCTTGTATGCAATACAAGTACTAAACTATGTTGAGAATGACAAACCCAACCTAGAGGACGATCCCATGTTAAGAGAATATAAATATGTATTCCCATAAGAGGTGCCAGGTCTACCTCCAAGAAGGGATATTGACTTTTCAATAGAACTTGTACCGGGAGTGGTGCCAATGTCTAGAACACCCTATATAATGAGTACACCAGAGGTAGTTGAGCTCAAACTATAGCTGAAGGAGACATGGGACAAGGCTACATTCAACCTAGTGTGTCTCCATGGGGGGAACCAACCTTGTTTGTGAAAAATAAAGATGGCACACTCAGATTATACATGGATTATAGACAACTCAATAAAATGACCATCAAGAATAAGTATCCCTTACCAAGGATCGATGACTTGTTTAATCAACTAAGGGGTGCTACAATATTCTCCAATATTGACTTGAGGTATGGGTACCATCAAGTCCAAATTCAAGATAAATACATCCACAAGACAACCTTTAGGACAAGATATGGTCACTATGAATTTGTGGTAGTGCCATTTGGGCTTACCAATGCACCAACCACTTTTATGTTCTTAATGAATAATGTATTCAAAAATTTCTTGGATAGGTTTGTGTTGGTTTTCATTGATGATAGCATAATCTATTCTAAGAATAGGGAAGAACATGAAGAACATATCAAGTTAGTACTCCAAGTACTAAGAGAACATCATCTCTATGCTAAGCTTAGTAAGTCTGAGTTTTTCCAGAAACAAGTCCATTACTTAGGCCATGTTATTTATGAGGAAGGAGTGGCAATTGATCATGACAAGATTAAACCCATCATGGATTGGACTACCCCAAAGTATGTATCTGATATCATATCCTTTATGGGCCGAGCAGGATACAATGGAGATTCATAAGGGGATTCTCCAAGATTGGTTGCCCAATCACCTCCCTTCAGAAAATGGGGTTAAATTCATTTGGACATCAGAATGTGAATAAATATTTCAAGAGCTGAAATACCTTCTAACCAATGTACCTATACTAAAGATTGTAGACCCGAACAAGGACTTCCTTGTGTGTACAAATTCATGCAAGGAAGGGCTCGGAGGAGTCCTCATGCAAGAAGGACATGTTATTTTCTATGGATCAAGAAAATTGAATGAGAATGAAGTCAATTATGTAACCCACGATATGGAATAGGCTTCCATAGTGCATGCTTTAAAAATGTGGAGGCCTTACCTCTTAGGTAGAAGATTTGTACTTATGACAGACCATAGTGGGTTGAGGGATTTGTTTGACTAACCAAAAATCAATGTGAGACAAGTTAGATGGATGGATCTCCTTAGTGAGTTTGATTTTGAAATCAAAAATATCAAAGGAAATTAGAATAGAGTGGCTCATGCCCTTAGTAGAAGTATGAAAGTAGTTCACTTGGAAGTTGTAAGCGCCAGTGAATCAGACATCAAAGAGAGGGTCAAAACTACACAAGAAACAAATGCATTTTTCAATACCGTGATATCATACCTAAAGAAAGAGGCCACATGGATGAAGTATGAAGGATATCATATGCTTAATGATGACTTGCTGAATTACAAGGGCAGATTGTATATTCCAAATTGTGAAGACTTGAAGAGGTTCATAATGGATGAACTGCACAAAATACCATATACTGGTCACCCTGGTTATCAAAAAATGATCACAGCCAATAGGAAACTATTTTATTGGCCTAGACTGAAAAAGGACATAGCTGATTACTGAGCTAAGTGTCTAGAATGTTAGCAAGTCAAGGTAGAGCACCAACACTCAGTAGGGTTGTTGCAGCCCCTACCAATTCTCGAATAGAAATGGGAGACCATCTCCATGAATTTCATCACCGTATTACCAAGATCAACCAAACAGAATGACACTATCATGGTAGTTATGGAAAAATTGAGAAAGGATGCTCACTTCATACCCATCAAGTCAACTTGCAAGGCAATAGATATTTCCATCATTTTCATGAAAGAGATATTTAAACTGCATGGCATGCCTAAGGAAATTATATCCGACAGAGATACAAAATTTACTTCAAACTTTTGGAAATCTCTATTTGCTTGTTTTGAAACAAAATTTCTCTTTAGTACATCCTATCACCCTCAAACTGATGGGCAGAAAGAGAGGGTAAACCAAGTGTTATAAGACATGTTGAGGATGCATGTAATACATCAACCCGAGAAGTGGGAGGACTGCCTACCACTGGTAGGATTTTCCTACAAGAATGGCTATCAAGACTCATTAAAAA
Organism: Picea mariana; assembly: GCA_032191745.1. Taxonomy (NCBI): domain Eukaryota; kingdom Viridiplantae; phylum Streptophyta; class Pinopsida; order Pinales; family Pinaceae; genus Picea; species Picea mariana. The sequence continues at coordinate 527,118 of JASDQU010099884.1, read as the reverse complement.
TGATCCCTTTTGAAGCCCTCTATGGAAGACAATGCAACATTCCAATCAGCTAGAACAACCCAGTAGATAGAGTTACAATCGGGCCAGATATGATAAATTAAATGGAACATCAAGTAATTCAGATCAGAAAAAATCTGAAGATATCCCTGGACAGACAAAAGAGCTATGTAGACATGAAAATGACTCCTAGAGAGTTCAAAGCAGGGGATCATGCGTATCTCCAAGTTAGACCTAGGAAAATCTCCTTGACAATGGGAGCTTGTGCCAATTTGGCACCTCGGTATTGTGGACCCTTTGAAGTTTTGGATAGAGTGGGACTAGTAGCCTATCAGCTAGCAATCCCTCCCATAGTGAAGGAACATAATGTTTTCCATGTTTATTTATTAAAGAAGTATGTACATAATTCTAATCATATCATTGACTGGTTTGTGATTTAGGTGGAACCCAAGGGAGAATTCCTGCCAGAACCTCAATGCATAATAGACAGGAAGGAAACCCCACTCCGAAATAGAACCATTGCACAGGTCAAGGTGCAATGGAAACACTTTGGCCCAAATGAGGCTACGTGGGAAATGGAGGATGTCATGAGACATGCATATCCATTTTTGTTTACTTCTGTACATACATAGCAGATCGACAGATAGAACATCGACGATGATGTTCCTTTATGGGGGAGGGTATTGTAATACCGTTGTTTCCCCCAGTTTGTAAATATAACTATAACTAGCCAAGAGACTATGGTGGACTAAATATGTGTGAATGTTTGATTTGATGAACCTTTGTATAAAAGGGTCAATGTATGATTTTTTTTTTATTAATAGAAATTGGATATGTGTTTCACAACTGCTGAAAGGGGGGGAGTTTGCCAAGATAGACCATGGATGCTATCATCATGCAAGGAAGATCTTAGGGGCTAAATTTCGCTCATGGGCTAATTTTCCATGGTTTTTCCCAAAAAAAGATTCGCTATTCTAAAAATGATTCGCCCAAATTCTAAAAGATAAAATTATTTTACCTTAAAAATCACCAAAAATTTACACAAACTATATAAAATCCTTAGAAATTTGAATCTTTTACAAAAATATTGCCAAACATTTTTTAGTTGGCATATGAAGGATTAGTAGTATTCGCCAAGGTTTCTACATTTTAAAATAAATTTCCATCCTTAGAATCATCCATGATGCTATGAGAGAGATGGTGAGGGAAACCAAGACTGGTTGAGATGACCCTCACCAAACTAGTACCTACTGGGTGTAATTGCTCAATAATCCTCTCACCTAGAAATGAATTACCAGTCAGGCTGGTAGTTGGAAGGCCATCCTCAAGAGTTAATGAAGAGATGGGGTAGGGTACCCATCTGTAAGGCTTCCAGGCCTGACCACGAATTGGGGATTCGTACCCACACAACCTTGCTAAGGAAGGCACGAAAGGAGATAATTCGTGGGACATAGATAGATCTGCAAGATAGCAAAGTAGAGAAAACAGTCTCCAAAGAAGAGAAGTGAGCATGCTTTGACTCTGGATTTGAGAGAAAATATGATAAGGAATATTTTTTTCGTTGTAAGAAGCCTTGGGTAGGGTTTCTCTACAAGATGATAAAAAAGGCTGACGAGCATCTAAGGAAGTGCTCATGCAAACCTCCTTGCTTGGAGTAGAGAAAATTAGTTGCTAAGATCTTGTGGGAGGAGGAGAGTAACCTTCATCCCCGACTGTTCTGAAGAAAGGAGAAAGAATCCCTCTCAGAGCATCATGGTCTAGCTAGGGGGTGGCCAGTGGTAAATCCTTCAGGAGTGGTTGTGCCTATAGTTGGGAGGAAACATGCACCACTTTCAATAGTCACTTCACATTCTCCATTTCTGATAAGTATTATCATACTCTATGTATATATATTGGATGCGATGATGGAATGTTTGTGTTATGGTTAAGTCTTTGAGTATTTGAAAACTTAATAGAAATGATCAGTTTCTTATGTAAACTGTTATATCTGTATGATATTTGATTTATCTTAGTTTAGCTACTAAAGAGTCATGGGATGTGAATCCGCAAAAGAGTCGAGGTAGGAGTAAAAAAAACATATAAGTCATGTCGATCTTTTGAATTTTCCTTAGCGGGAATATCAAGTTCATCTCTGTGGGAGAAGGGTTTTTTCCTTCAGACTATCCACCCATATGACCGAGGGATCATGCCCATGTCCTTAACTCATGCACTGCTAAAAATATTAGCACTTAACCCACAATATTTCCCAAAGGATCCATGTGACCAGGGTCTGGGAACACTATGCTAGTCCGAAAGGAGCTAGCTCTTCGGCTTCGAGACTTCATAACCTATGATTCCACAATCCTTGAAAGCAACCGAAGGCTAAAGTTGTGAATTGATGAGGGTCGTATATCTGGGGATCCAGTGTGGATCTCTCCCAGCCATTATATCAAACTTAGGAGGGGAAGCATTAAGTGCTTCGATGAAGTTCTACTTCGGGAGGATAGGAGTGGCGTAGCAATGAATCTCTCAAATGAAGGAGTCACAAAGTTAATCAGGACTATTGAAAGTGGAGGACACGTGTCCATAGATCAATGAATATTTGAGATTTTGGGTATTCGGTGATATAGGGAGGTGTGAGTTTCCCTAGAGCTCTGCAAGCTAGAGTAACTCCTGGCCGTGAATTATAGGTACACATGGCGATCGATCAGGTGTGGTCCAGAGAGGAATCCATAAGATTTATGCCGAACCCCCAAATTTTGAAATTTCGAAGTGACGTGGACCATCTATCTTCGGATCCTTCAGGATCCCTCTCAATCCTCAATCTAAGAAACCAACCTCGATTACCCAACTCACCAAGAATGCGTTGTGGAGTGACAGATGGCCCCTACTTGTCCCATGTCTAAGGTTATCCATCGAATTAGAGACATTGGATGATAGGGTATGTGGAAATTGATCCTATAGTATGGAAACTTAGTACTATGGAGGAACCTGGCCAAGAATCTACAGAATGTGAAAACCTATGAAGTCGGGAATTTTGAAATGAATCTCGGTCGTTGATAGGAGGAGGACACTTGGCACCAAATTAGAGAGTCTGAAGACTTGGCTCTTCGAGGATTTTCAATGTGAGGAGTTGTGAAGTCCAAAACCATGAAGTAATGGAGGTCGTAGATTATGGATCTACATGGAATCTTACTGACCGTGAGATTGCAGGGACAGGAAGCTATCAGCCCTAGATGATGTGGCATCCTGACGTCATATAAGGTGATGTGGACCCACATTATGCGTGTCATGTATCACCCAGATATGGCCGATTCACAGACCCCTTATGCATATTTGAGCATGACACATGTCACCCATGGCCCTCGCCACATGCCATCTTCTGATTCATTCCTCCTGGACAACGTGGTTGGTGACATGTTTGAGACTCTAAGAATCTAGATAATTTGAGGAGGTCAAAATATTTGGGCACTGTATAGTACAAGGATGTTCAACGAATACCGTTGATCGTCAAACGAAGAACGTTTGACGATGATCACTGATCGCCAAAATGCTGAAAGTGTAGGAAGTCGACCATCGATTGTCGACTGTCGGACGCCGAAAGGGGATGTTCAACGTAAAATGATCAAGGTCGATCGCTGAACAACTAAGGCCACGTGGCGATATTTCAGTACTTATGGGATTAGGAAAAATGAGTGTTCAGTGCCAAACACCAAAGACCCTAACTAACATTGCCTGGGTAACTTCAGGAAGCCATAACTTGCAGACCAGAGCTCAAATTTTAGTGCGGAAGTTACCGTTAGAAATCTCGTGACGAGAGTTAACCCATGAAGATTCCAGAATTAGGATTTGAGATAGTTAGGAAAAAAAAAAATTGATTCCCCATCCCTGGAAAGGGTATTTGGGGATCGGGTGTGTTACAGTCCATCTGAGTGTTCCATGGTTAGGTTAGAACGAGACTCCAAATTGACCATAGTTATCAATCCATAGGAGAATAATTTGGAGTGATCATCACCACCCATCGCAGTGGGTCATGCAGATTAGTTTGGTCCATTGAAATGAAAATACTCTGAAGGGAAGACTCTAAGGAGAAATCCCAACCAAAAATCAGAGAACAATTGGGATGTAATCTTGTCCATTGATCAACGTGGAAATCCTTAGAAGTGAGTGAGAGGAAGGGTGACGCCATGTTGATGTCACACTGACAGAAAGAGCTTACGTGTATGAGGAAAACATGTGGTGTCATGTAATTAGTAGAGATAATAGGGGGTGGGTCCTCATCGAGTCCAAGCCCTTGGATATGTTCCTTAATCATGAGTGTTGGTAGGATTTGGCATTGTAAGATATTGATCGTTGGTCAAAGCGTTTAGCCATCAGAGCATTCTGGAAAAATAATATTGGATAAATCCAAAGGGAAGACTCTTAGGACAAATCTTGACTGTTCATCAGAGCCCAGCTGAAATTAATCCTCACCATTGATCTTGATAGGTTGCATTTGAATGAGGCCAGGAGGAAGGTGACATCATGCTGACAAGGACGACGTCAACCACCCATTGCACAGAGGACAGGTGTCAGCACCTTGAAGGATGTGTCAGTGATCGACGATGACGTGCATGCCATATCAATCCATATGGAGGGTCTACATGTCAGGTGGTTATTGTGGCATGTGGTAATGTGTTATGACACTTTAAGGGGGTGAAACATGATGTGGTATGAGTTCCATGTGTTATTCCAAGTGGTTGAGTTGTGTAGGACCACATGTTTTGGGTGCCAACTTGGTTGCCATGTAGGTCTCCTCTTAAGTGAGGCTAAGGGGGAGTGACATTAGGATGACAAGGGGTTCCAACAAAGAACATGTGGTAGCCTATAATTCCTAGACCCTATCGATGTTATTCCTCAAGAAAAGTGGCTAAATCCTGGCCTCCGAATCTATCAACAATAGATCTCAACCGCCCATTGAAGGAGGTTGTTCGGAGTGGGATGTAATTCTAGAGAGGAAGTACTCCAATAAGAGTACTCTGAATATTGATCAAGGTCGTTGATCGAAGGGTGGCCAGGATGCACAACAACCATCTATTTTTCATGGGCTCCACCTACTCGAATATGAAGAGGTTAGGAGAGGTTTTTAACCCATGTACAATTTATAACTCCTATGAAATTCCATTCGTATAGTATGAAATCACTACGACCGTTCAATATATGTTGGAGGTGGATGTCATAGAAATCGACCGTCGGAGTGTGCATAGTAGTGCTAAGTGGAAGCACTCCGATGGGAGGGTTCCGATCACAACAAGAGACATTTTTTGGAAGACCCACAAGGTGTGGGTCTGAGCAATGATGTGGAAAATTCCATGTCTATGCCACGTGGGATGACACGTGTAGCAAGGTGACACGTGACATTGTGAAGGAATTGATGTTAAAAAGACCAAAATTTTTGGAAGGTTGTAACTTTAGATCCGAAGATCGGAATTGAGCATGGTTACAGTCGTTGGAAATCTCTCGACGAGCATAATTAATATACAAGGTTTAATTGGAAATGCATTAGTTATGTTATAATAATATAACATATCATATGTTGTGTTATTATAACATAATATATGATATGTTATAACAGTTGGGAAAAAGAAAAATTTTGACACCCCATCCCTTAGAAGGTACTTAAGGGGTCAGGTATGTTACACAGATCCTAAATCTAGCTCCATAGCTATCATCTGTGGATCATAATATTTCCATCAACTTCTCTTGTGCCCCAAATAGACCTTTAACAAGGATTTATTCCCCTTCGAAGTAATATGGTGCCAAAATTTTACCCTTACTATTTTGGTTGTAACTTTCTTATGCGAGCTCTGTTTCGCGAATAGTTTATCTCATTGGAAAACTCTTTATGATTTATTTTATTTGATCCGCAGAGACAAAGTGTACCTTGGTACACTATGTTCTCATGGGTTTTGGTTGGCTTAAAACATCGTTTAGGGCCTCAAAATTGCCCCACAAGTTAATGACCTTCAAAAACCACAAAATTTCACATAAAAGTGATTGTTTTTCTATTGTAACAACCTTTTAAGTAGAATTCGTTGATCACATATAATCTTAGTCATTGATCCACGCTCCATCGACCATCGATAATCGACGCTTCCATTTGGATGCACACAACACTTTCCCTAAACTATTGACTCGACCATCATCCATCAGTCCAACTCCCCGATGACTGATTTGCACACAACTCTAAACTGGCTAACCCAACCATCGTCCATCAATGATATGTGATCCCTAATGACTATCAAAAACACTTCCCTAATTCGGTTGACCCAACCTTTGGCCATCAACCACTTCTATTGGCTGGCATGGCATAACATGTGGATGATGATGTGGAAATTGTTTATGTGGAATGACACGTCGATGCTAACATCACATGACACGTGGATGCTTATTTGGCATGACACGTCATCACCTTCTTTCCTTCATAAACCATCAATTGTTTCTTTTGTACGACCCAAACACCTGGCCGAGTCAATCGATGTGCAACCATCGACCCATCAATGATCGACGAATTTACTTGATTGGTTCAAAACAATTTTCCAAATCTGTCGATGCCTAACCATCGACCATCGATGATTTCCATTGGTTATTGAAAAAAACTCCGTAGAGTTCGGCGAATGACGACCGTCAGCCATATGTGGTCAGAGATGTCTTCATGCCGAATCAAGCACTTCCTCATTTCATTTTACCTGACCATCGGTCATCAATGATTTCTCTTGGCA
>JASDQU010099884.1:509569-519977 GCA_032191745.1 Picea mariana | reverse complement strand
TGGAGCGACAGGTGGCCCCTACTTGTCCCATGTCTAAGGTTATCCATTGAATTAGAGACATTGGATGAGAGGGTATGTGGAAATCGATCCTATAGTCTGAAAACTTAGTACTATGGAGGAACCTGGCCAAGAATCTACAGAGTGTGAAAACCTATGAAGTTGGTAATTTTGAAATGAATCTTGGTTGTTGATAGGAGGAGGACACTTGGCGCCAGATTAGAGAGTCTGAAAACTTGGCACTTTGAGGATTTTCAACGTGAGGAGTTGTGAAGTCTGAAACCATGAAGTAATGGAGGTCGTAGATCTATGGATCTACATGGAATCTTACTGACCATGAGATTGCAGGGCCAGGAAGCTATCAACCCAAGATGATGTGGAATCCTGACATCATATAAGGTGATGTGGACCCACATTACATGTGTCACATATCACCCAGATATGGCCGATTCACAGACCCCTTATGCATATTTGAGCATGACACATGTCACCCATGGCCCTCGTCGCATGTCAACTTCTGATTCGTTCCTCCTGGACAACGTGGTTGGTGACATGTTCAAGACTCTAGGAGTCTGGATAATTTTAGGAGGTAAAAATATTTGGGCACTGTATAGTACAAAGATGTTCAACGCAGACCATCGATCGTCGAACAACAAACGTTCGACAATGATCATTGATCGCCAAAGCGTTGAAAGTGTAGAAAGTCAACCACTGATTGCCGACTGCCAGATGCCAAAAGGGGACGTTCAACATAAAATGATGAACGTCAATCTTTGAATGGCTAAGGCCACGTGGTGAGATTTCAGTACTACTAGGATTAGGAAAAAGGAGTGTTCAGTGCCAAACACTAAAGACCCTAACTAACATCACCCAAGTAACTTCGGGAGGCCATAACTTGTAGACGAGAGCTCGGATTTTAGTGTGGTAGTTACTGTTAGAAATCTAGTGATGAGAATTAACCCATGAAGATTCCAGAATTAGGATTTGAGATAGTTAGGAAGAAAAAAAAATTGATTCCCCATCCCTAGAAAGGGTATTTGGCAATCGAGTGTGTTACAATCCATCTGAGTGTTCCGTGGTTAGGTCAGAACGAGGCTCCAAATTGACCATAGTCGTCAATCCATAAGAGAATAATTTGGAGTGATCATCACCACCCATTGCAGTGGGTCCTACAGATTAGTTTGGTCCATTGAAATGAAAATACTCTGAAGGGAAGACTCTAAGGAAAAATCCCAACCGCAAATTAGAGAACAACTGGGATGTAATATCGTCCATTGATCGACGTGGAAATCCTTAGAAGTGAGCGAGAGGAAGGGTGACGTCATGTTGATTTCACACTGATAGAAAGAGCCTATGTGTATGATGAAAACATGTGGTGTCCTGTAATTAGTAGAGATAAAAGGGGGTGGGTCCTCGTCGAGTCCAAGCCCTTGGATATGTTCTTTAATCATGAGTGTTGGTAGGATTTGGCATTGTAATATCTTGACCATTGGTCGAAGCGTTTAGCCATCAGAGCATTCTGGAAAAAGAATGTTGGAGAAATCCAAAGGGAATACTCTGAGGACAAATCTTGACTGTTCATCAGAGCCCAGCTGAAATTAATCCTCACCATTGATCTTGATAGGTTGCATTTGAATGAGGCCAGGAGGAAGGTGACATCATGCTGACAAGGACGACATCAACCACCCATTGCACAGAGGACAAGTGTTAGCACCTGGAAGGATGTGTCAGTGATCGACAATGACGTGTATGCCATATCAATCCATGTGGAGGGTCCATGTGTCAGGTGATTATTANGACTGTTCATCAGAGCCCAGCTGAAATTAATCCTCACCATTGATCTTGATAGGTTGCATTTGAATGAGGCCAGGAGGAAGGTGACATCATGCTGACAAGGACGACATCAACCACCCATTGCACAGAGGACAAGTGTTAGCACCTGGAAGGATGTGTCAGTGATCGACGATGACGTGTATGCCATATCAATCCATGTGGAGGGTCCATGTGTCAGGTGATTATTATGGCACATGGTAATGTGTTATGACACTTTAAGGGGGTGAAACATGATGTGGTATGAGTTCCATGTGTTATTCCAAGTGGTTGAGTTGTGTAGGACCACATGTCCTGGGTGCCAACTTGGTTTTCACGTAGGTCTCCTCTTAAGTGAGGCTAAGGGGGAGTGACGTTAGGATGACGAAGGGTGCCAACAAAGAATATGTGGCAGCCTATAATTCCTAGACCCTGTCGATGTTATTCCTCAAGACAAGTGGCTAAATCCTGTCCTTCGAATCTATCAACAATAGATCTCAACCACCCATTGAAGGAGGTTGGTCGGAGTGGGATGTAATTCTAGAGAGGAAGTACTCAAATAGGAGTACTCCGAATATTGATCAAGATCGTTGATCGAAGGGTGGCCACGATGCACAACAACCATCTATTTTTCATGGGCTCCACCTACTCGAATACGAAGAGGTTAGGAGAGGTTGTTAACCCATGTACAATTTATAACTCCTATGAAATTCCATTCATATAGTATCATATCACCATGACCATTCGAGATATGTTGGAGGTGGATGTCATAGAAATCGGTCGTCAGAGTGTGTAGAGTAGTGCTAAGTGGAAGCACTCTGATGGGAGGGTTCCAATCACAACAATATATGTTTTTTGGAAGACCCACAAGGTGTGGGTCCGAGGAATGATGTGGCAGATGCCATGTCTATGCCATGTGGGATGACACGTGTAGTAGGGTGACACATGGCATTGTGAAGGAATTGATGTTAAAGAGACCAAAATTTTTGGAAGGTTGTAACTTTAGATCCGAAGATCGGAATTGAGCATGGTTACAGTCGTTGGAAATCTCTCGACGAGCAGAATTAATATACGAGGTTTAATTGGAAATACATACGTCATGTTATAATATTATAACATATCATATGTTGTGTTATTATAACATAACATATGATATGTTATAGCAGTTGGGAAAAAGAAAACTTTTGACACCCCATCCCTTAGAAGGTACTTAAGGGGTCAGGTATGTTACACAGATCCTAAATATAGCTCCATAGCTGTCATCTATGGATAATAATATTTCCGTCAACTTCTCTTGTACCCCAAATAGGCCTTTTAACAAGGATTTATTCCCCTTCGAAGTAATCTGGTGCCAAAATTTTACCCTTACTATTTTGGTTGTAACTTTCTTATGCGAGCTTTGTTTCGCGAATAGTTTATCTCATTGGAAAAATCTTTATGAGTTATTTTATTTGATCTACAGAGACAAAGTGTACCTTGGTACATTATGTTCTCGTGGGTTTTGGTTGGCTTAAAACATCATTTAGGGCCTCAAAATTGCCCAGCAAGTTAATGACATTCAAAAACCACAAAATTTCACATAAAAGTGACTGTTTTTCTATTGTAACAACCTTTTAAATAAAAGTCGTTGATCCATGCTCCATTGACCATCGACAATCAATGCTTCCCTTTGGATGCACACAACACTTTCCCTAAACTGTTGACTCAACCATCATCCATCAGTCCAACTCCCCGATGACTGATTTGCACACAACTCTAAACTGGCTGACCCAACCATCGTCCATCAACGATATGCGATCCCCAATGACTATCGAAAACACTTCCCCAATTCGGCAGACTCGGCCTTTGGCCATCAACCACTTCTATTGGTTGGCATGGAATAACATGTGGATGATGATGTGGCAATTTTTTATGTGGAATGACATGTCAATGCTGACATCGCATGACACATGGATGTTTATTTGGCATGACGCGTCATCACCTTCTTTCCTTCATAAACCATTGATTGTTTCTTTTGTACGACCCAAACACCTGGCTGATTCAATCGATGCCCGACCATCGACCCATCGACGATCGACGAATTTACTTGATTGGTTCAAATTTTTTTTCCAAATCAGTCAATGCCTAACCATCGACCATCGATGATTTCCATTGGTTATTGAAAAAAACTCCGTAGAGTTCGACGAATGCTGACTGTCATCCATATGTGATCAGAGATGTCTTCAGGCCGAATCAAGCACTTCTGCATTTCATTTTACCTAACCATCAGTCGTCAATGATTTCTCTTGGCAACCAAATTAACTCTTTTCCAATTCATCCAACCCGACCATCGGTTGTCGGCTATTTCTCTTGGAAAACCTCAACACTTAGAAATTTTTCATCATTTCTCTGATTGATGTGGACTGTTAATCTCCCAATCGAAATGATTTGAACCGTTGATTCGTTGAACTTCATCCAACTCTACCAGAAAACCTTGACTTTCGATCTGATCCATTCTGAAAACCACCAAAATTAATCTTGGTCATTAATTGGCCCCATCCTCCCAACGACTGAAAATTAATCTCAACCATTCATTTGATCTATTTGCAAAACAGTCGAAAATGAATCTCAGGTGTCGATTTTCTAACTTCATCAATCGACCAAAAATGAATCTTGGTCGTTGATATTATCAACCTTCCACACATTTGAAATCTTATATATTTTTAAATTCATCTCAACGAATCTCAGTCGTCGACCTCGAGATCAAACACGATCTCGAATGTCGATTTTTCAAACTGCCTGCAACTCTACAACGACCATTAAAACTTGAAATTTGATCATTCCAATTCAAATTCAGATCTAAAACTTTGCAACTTGGATCCATTGAAACTATTAAATATATCTAACTCCTTTAAACTTGGATCTTGCTCACGAATTTGGGAATTTCTCTCCGATTTTTTTCCGATTTTCCCCAAATCCATTACAAAAACGTCTGCAACAACAAATTTGTCGAATTTATAGTCGTCTTGGCCCATGCAAGCTCAGTGTTTGAACCTGAGCCTTTGATACCATAATGTAACATATTGAGCCTCTAGTTGAGCATCATTACATGGATAATACACATTAAATTTAGGATTTTATACTTAATTAAATTCATGTAGCTTACCATCCATAGATCACACCCAGATTTGAGCATTAGACTGATACCACAGTTCTAAATGAATATAAAAATATTTACTAAAACTGAATGCAATTTTTAAGGAAAACAACAAACACATAACATCCATATAAACCATTTACATAACGAAATTAACATAAGAACATAACAAAAACACTTATCTGTTAATGATTAATAGACTAAATGAAAACAGAGGATGAACCTCCCAGCTATAGGCATTGTTGTTCATTTTATCTCAACAATAGGACTCCCCCAAGTTGAGGCTATGAGTCCACAAGGAGATTTGGACCTCTGACTTTCCACTCTCCACACACAACAACCCCAAAACCCAAGTTCTAATCCCACAACGGTTCCAATCCTCCAACTCTCTCTTCCCCACAACTTGCACTACCCAAGAAATGTACCCCCTTCACTGCTCATAGTGCCTTAGGATGTATCATTCATTTACCAAGGTCCCTACTGCACTTGGTTGGCTAGGAATTCCTTAGCTAGGATCCAAGAACTTTCAACTGCTTTAGGAGTTCTCACAACAACCTTCACAAGGCTCTTGAGACATTTCCTCAACAAGAAAATGAACTACATGCTTACAGCCCGATTTATAGGAACACATGCCTCTTTTCTAGCATAACCACAACCTAACAATGGCTTCCTTTGAGCACAACATGGATGATTCTCTTCCCAACACTCAATCCTCTCTTTGTTGCCCAAGATCTGCATGTAAAAATTGTCCTATTCTACATACAATTTACTCTTCTTCCTTGCTTGCTTGACTCACACTCTTCTCAAGGACTATGGGATGTGACCACTCATTATGATACGTGACCACTCACACCCACCCTCTTACATGAGTTTAGATGATTGTCTTCTCATACACTCAATCAACATATAGAAAGTTATACACAATGATAATAATTTTGGGAATGTGAGTTGGATTAATACACATAAATAATTCCCCCTTGGACCTCTCTCTCTTGTGGAATCATAGCCCCCTATCGTTCTTCATATATTTTTTATCGTAGCCAACTATTATTACTTTTATCAATTATTTCAATGTTCATAATATGCAATTCATCCACGACCACATTAAATCAATACGGTCTCTTCGCCCCAACACATTGACTCACCAACATAATTCACATTTATACAATTACATTATAATTCATGAGGATTCAAACTGAGGATGTTATAGAATTTCCAGATGGTATTTGCAAACCACAATAATGATTGAGGCTTGGTAAGCTACCACTAAGATGGAAGAAAAGATTAGGAATTCAATCTAAATATGAACTACATCTTCGAGCATTTTTTCTTTCCTTGTAGGTTGTAGCTATCTTGGCATCATTTCATATGTCATGCTCAGTGTTGGTGGATTGTTTGTGTACAATAATAGAATCTAGGAGGAATCGTGGCATGTAAAGAAGTTGGAATCTATTATTTGGTGCTTTTAAAGATTCCAATGGTGAGTGGGTTTCTGTATGTTAAGCTTTACTAAAATTCAAATATACTTAGAGTTATGTGCAAATATATGACGAATTCATTTCCTTTGAAATTATTTATTAAAAGAGAGTGCTTCATGTTTTAACTAGAAGCTATGAATTTTATGGGTATTCTTATTCCCTACCTAATTACTTTCAATTTCGTATTATATAAGTATGACATTAAAAAATGTTTCAAAAAAAATAACGAATCTTCTATCAAAATGTTGTTTGGATGGTATAGTACATCACAAATTTCATAACCTAACGAAAAGGAGCATGACTTTGATATGAATGAAAACTTAGATATATTTAGGTATAATGAAGAATGTGTTGAAGAATTTCAAGGTGAGGAACCTAGCACTCAAAGGAAAAGAAAATTGAAAGTAAAATGAGAGTTTTGGCACGAATGAAAAACTAAGTATAAGTGGTTGAGAGAGACAAAAAACGAAAGAAAAACAATGATGAAATAAATATCTATGAAACACATAAGGCAACGAGACCATGGGGGAATTGGAATTGGTTTCTCTACCATGCAACATGATTCACTAATTGTTCATGCCAATTCAAGCATCCATACACTTTCACAAGAAAAATGGATATATGTAAATAAAAGTAAAGTAAAACCTATTACAAAACACAAAGCATGGATTGATGACAAGAACAAGAAAAGTGAAATGACAACTGCGAAATTAGTTTATTGGGTTGTGTAAGAAGATTTTCCCTTGTCAAAATAAGAATTACTTTGCTTGTTTGCAATGTTCTTACTTGCACCAAACATGTCAAAGAATAAACATTACACATCATATACAAATCACATGACTACAAAAGAATTCATTTTTGATATATTTGAATATCTTGAAGAGGTACAAACTAGAAGAATGTTGGATAGTCTTGTTTTCATTGATGGTAGATGAAAGAACATAACATATTTTATAGAAACACCTTGTAGTTTATGCCACGTTTCTAGGCTCATAGGAGTTAGGCTCTCCAATTTCACAGTTTGTAAAGCTCATAAATGTTTGTGATGGAAAAGGGAAAACAACATATGATGTAGTCAATGATTTAAAGGAAGGAAGGGGTCTTTCAAATAAGAGATTGATAGTAATTTCTACAAATGACACTTCAACAATGGTTGGCAATGGAATTGGCTATGTTCCTTTTATGAAAAGTACTCATTGTAAGTACTCATTATATTATATGTAAGTTAATATACTTAATCTTGTAAGTACTCATTGTATTGTTCATCATGAAGTTTTATCCACATTAGATGCTTCCGGAAGTATACCTAAATTATTTTTTGTTGAAAAATTAACAAATAAAGTATATTTTTGGGGGAATTCTACTCAACGACACTGTCAGCTTATTGCTCTACAAGAACTTATGCAACTCGAAACTCTTCAAACTTTTCAAACCCATGTAGTTAGATGAGTTTCAAGAGAACAAGTCATTGAAAGGCTTGTTGTATTGATGCCTCCCATATTGACTTTATGGAAAAATGAAAGGAATGACTTATAGTATGATAAAGCAAAGATCCTTTTAGTTCGGATTTGTTTGCATACACATGTAGATGTAATGTGTGAACTAAACAAGTTGAATAAGAAATTCCAGAAAGAGTATGTTGATGTTACATGTTTAGGGGCAACCATAGATGTTATTATAAACACTTTAAAAATGTGTTTTTTAAGAAGTGATACATTTGCAAATGGAACGTCTTACTTATCTTAATGTTTAGATGCCTTCAAATTTGGTTATCTAGATATTCTTGATAAAGAGTGACTTGAACATAGACATGAATTCTGATTTGTAGCAATTCCACACTCATATGGTAATTCTGTTAATACACAAAAAAAATCATGGAAACCTTATGTTGATGATCCACTGGAGAGTTTCAAACACCTTGAAAACAAATATGTTGAAGCTCTTCTAAAACGTTTGAATGGAAGATTCCTAGATATTTGTTTTTTGAACTCTATAAGGTTGTTTAGCCCTTGTCATTATGTACAGTGCTCGTGGTAGATAATAGAATTGAAAGAGTTGACTTGAAAATATTTTTCAACACGTACAAAATACTATATGTGAGAGGGAAGAAACAAAACATTATTTGATTTTTATTTTGAAGCTTGATTGAAAGAGTTGCATGCATTTGTTGATACTCTTTATGCTAATTGCGAAGGGTCATCCATGAAAAATGCTTGGAAGATTTTTTGTGCCACCATGTTACATAAAAGTCTTTCAAACACATCAAAATTATGGCAAGTAATACTCACTATACCAACAAGTACAATGGCATGTGAGAAGGGATTCTCAAGATCAAACATAACAAAATATGTTCGAAGAACAAAAGTGTCATTGGCTACATTAAATGCTTTGATTGTGAGTGTCACTAATAAGAATTATTCATCAATAATAAAATGAGATAGGATATATGAAATTTGGAAAGATCTAAGCAAAGAAAAATCTTAAATATTTGGGAATTTTGTTATCCTATTTTTATTTTTAATAATGATATATTTCATATGATATAGAACACATAAATATTTTGCTGATATTTTTTAGGATTCATCACAATAATTTATAAATATATAAATGTGGTTCATCATTAAGATAAGATTTGTTTGTGACCAAACAAATGTGGTGTATCACAAATATCTTATCATGATGATGAACGAAATTTGTTTAGTCTCAAATGTCGATTTATAAATTATTGAGATAAATCTCACCAAAATACTACTAATGACAAAAGTGTTAAAACTAAAATACATAAATATTCTATATACAAATTTTGCAGCATCTTGATGTTATATTAAATACAATTTCATAATAATTATATATTATAAGTAAAACAAAATATATAACAGACAAAAATAAATATAAAACTTCATTAAAAAAAATTACATAAAATTTTTTATTTGACTGTGCCATACCCTGCATTTAACCATAGTCACCAAAAGTATACTTATTACATTGCACCAACCAGGAAATAGGCATTGGCTAAACTTTTATTTTTTGGGGTTTTTGGCCTTTCCTGTTGTTTAAATTGCATTTTTGAATGCATAAATAAATTCAGGGTGCTGAAAAAACCCCGAGACATTTGGATTATACAAACTTAACCACTCAAATCTGCAGATCCAACCATTCCTCACCAAATTTTGAATAAAATCAAACCAAAAAAATCACGAGAAAAATGTCCGGTAGTAAACAAAATAAGTCGGTGGCTATTAACTCATCGTCTATGCAACAATCACACGTTATAAATGTAATATCATTCCCAACACGTGTTTATTTTCCTCTCATTCAAACTGACCAGTACACGCGTTGTCTTTTCGTACAGTACAGAAAGCAGAGCATCGGATTTGAGGCTCAACTTGAACTTGAAACCAATAAGAAGATAACAGCGCGAATTTCTTGCCTCAGGGGAATGACGCAAGCGGGAATGACGAACGGYGTAAACTTATTTATCAGTCAACACAACTCAGAGGAGGCATCTTCCTCCACATCCTCATCGTCCTCTTCATTTTAACTCATCGTCCTGTTCATTTTAACTCAAATGCTTTTCGTTTGCCTATAACTAGATCATTTGTGCGAAAATTTCTTATGTTTGCTGGGCAAGGATCTATATCCATGGTGAAGAGGTTTCGAATTTTGAAGAAAACTGTAACTAAACACAGCAACGGAAAGGTAAGCAATGCTAAGTGGAAGCATTCGTAATGTAGTGTATTTTGTCGACAGAAAGCAATGCAGATATGTTTTTGTGTCCAAAGCCCCTAAAGATAAAATATGCGAGGCAAACAAACACGGTGAGGCTACGCTCACTTCTTGATAATAAACGAAGACGGATTACATCCTTATATAGGAAAAGACTCTCCCGAGTCGGCTACATGCAAACCAAAAGACAACTAGACAACTGACTCTTAACTCAGAACTGACTCTTCTAACTGGCGCTTATAACACGCGCTTATTACTGAAG
>JASDQU010099884.1:479660-494526 GCA_032191745.1 Picea mariana | reverse complement strand
TTGATTCGTCCAACTCTACTAGAAAACCTTGACTTTCGATTTGATCCATTCTGAAAACCACCAAAATTAATCTTGGTTGTTAATTGGCCCCATCCTCCCAATGACTGAAAATTAATCTCAACCATTCATTTGATCTATTTACAAAACAGTCGAAAATGAATCTCGGGTGTCGATTTTCTAACTTCATCAATCGACCAAAAATGAATCTTGGTCGTTGATATTATCAACCTTCCACACATTTGAAATCTTATATATTTTTAAATTCATCTCAACGAATCTTGGTCGTCGATCTCGAGATCAAACACGATCTCGATTGTCAATTTTTCAAACTGCGTGCAACTCTACAACGACCATTAAAACTTGAAATTTGATCATTCCAAGTCAAATTCAGATCTGAAACTTTGCAACTTGGATCCATTGAACCTATTAAATATATCTAACTCCTTTAAACTTGGATTTTGCTCACGAATTTGGGAATTTCTCTCTGATTTTTTTTCTGATTTTCCCCAAATCCATCACAAAAACGTCCGCAACAACGAATTTTTCCAATTTATAGTCATCTTGGCCCATGGAAGCTCGATGTTTGAACCTGAGCCTCTGATACCATAATGTAACATACTGAGCCTCTAGTTGAGCATCATTACATGGATAATACACATTAAATTTAGGATTTTCTACTTAATTAAATTCGTGTAGCTTACCATCCATAGATCACACCCAGATTTGAGCATTAGACTAATACCACAGTTCTAAATGAATATAAAAATATTTACTAAAACTGAATGCAATTTTTAAAGAAAACAACAAACACATAACATCCATATAAACCATTTACATAACAAAATTAACATAAGAACATAACAAAAACACTTATCTGTTAATGATTAATAGACTGACTGCAAACAGAGGATGAACCTCCTAGCTATAGGCATTGTTGTTCATTTTATCTCAACAACAGGACTCCCCTGAGTTGAGGCTATGAGTCCACAAGGAGATTTGGCCCTCTGACTTTCCACTCTCCACACACAACAACCCCAAAACCCAAGTTCTAATACCACAACAGTTCCAATCCTCCAACTCTCTCTTCCCCACAACTTTCACTACCGAAGGAATGTACCCCCTTCACTACTCATGGTGCCTCAAGATGTATCATCCATTTACCAAGGTCCCTACTGCACTCGGTTGGCTAGGAATTCCTTAGCTAGGATCCAAGATCTTTCAACTGCTTTAGGAGTTCTCACAACAACCTTCACAAGGCTCTTGAGACATTTCCTCAACAAGAAAATGAACTACATGCTTACAACCGGATTTATAGGCACACATGTCGCTTTTCTAGCATAACCACAACCCAACAATGGCTTCCTTTGAGCACAACATGGATGATTCTCTTCCCAACACTCGATCCTCTCTTTGTTGCCCAAGATCAACATGTAAAAATTGTCCTATTCTACATACAATTTCCTCTTCTTCCTTGCTTGCTTGACTCACACTCTTCTCAAGGACTATGGGATGTGACCTCTCACACCCACCCTCTTACATGAGTTTAGATGATTGTCTTCTCATACACTCAATCAACATATAGAAATTTATACACAGTGATAATAATTTTGGGAATGTGAGTTGGATTAATACACATGAATAAATGCCCCCTTGGACCTCTCTCTCTTGTGGAATCATAGCCCCCTATCGTTCTTCATATATTTTTTATCGTAGCCAACTATTATTACTTTTATTAATTATTTCAATGTTCATAATATGCAATTCATCCACGACCACATTAAATCAATACGGTCTCTTCGCCCCAAGACATTGACTCACCAACATAATTCACATTTATACAATTGCATTATAATTCATGAGGATTAAAACCGATGATGTTATAGAATTTCCAAATGGTATTTGCAAACCACAATAATGATTGAGGCTTGGTAAGCTACCACTAAGATGGAAGAAAAGATTAGGAATTCAATCTAAATATGAACTACATCTTTGAGCATTTTTTCTTTCCTTGTAGGTTGTAGCTATCTTGGCATCATTTCATATGTCATGCTCAGTGTTGGCAGATTGTTTGTGTACAATAATCGAATCTAGGAGGAATCGTGGCATGTAAAGAAGTTGGAATCTATTATTTGTTGCTTTTAAAGATTCCAATGGTGAGTGGGTTTCTATATGTTAAGCTTTACTAAAATTCAAATATACTTAGAGTTATGTGCAAATATATGACGAATTCATTTCCTTTGAAATTATTTATTAAAAGAGAGTGCTTCATGTTTTAACTAGAAGCTATGAATTTTATGGGTATTCTTATTCCCTAACTAATTACTTTCAATTTCGTATTATATAAGTATGACATTAAAAAATGTTTCAAAAAAAAATAATGAATCTTCTATCAAAATGTTGTTTGGATGGTATAGTACATCACAAGTTTCATAACCTAACGAAGAGGAACATGATTTTGATATAAATGAAAACTTAGATATATTTAGGTATAATGAAGAATGTGTTGAAGAATTTCAAGGTGAGGAACCTAGCACTCAAAGGAAAAGAAAATTGAAATTAAAATGAGATTTTTGGCACGAATGAAAAACTAAGTATAAGTGGTTGAGAGAGACAAAACATGAAAGAAAAACAATGATGAAATAAATATCTATGAAACACATAAGACAACGAGACCATGGGGGAATTGGAATTGGTTTCTCTACCATGCAACATGATTCACTAATTGTTCATGCCAATTCAAACATCCACACACTTTCACAAGCAAAATGGATAGATGTAAATAAAAGTAAAGTAAAACCTATTACAAAACACAAAGCATGGATTGATGACAAGAACAAGAAAAGTGAAATCACAACTGCGAAATTAGTTTATTGGGTTGTGTAAGAAGATTTTCCCTTGTCAAAATACGAATTACTTTGCTTGTTTGCAATGTTCTTACTTGCACCAAACATGTCAAAGAATAAACATTACACATCATATACAAATCACATGACTACAAAAGAGTTCATTTTTGATATATTTGAATATCTTGAAGAGGTACAAACTAGAAGAATGTTGGATAGTCTTGTTTTCATTGATGGTAGATGAAAGAGCATAACATATTTTATAGAAACACCTTGTAGTTTATGCCACATTTCTAGGCTTATAGGAGTTAGGGTCTCCAATTCCACAGTTTGTAAAGCTCATAAATGTTTGTGATGGAAAAGGGAAAACAACATATAATGTAGTCAATGATTTGAAGGAAGGAAGGGGTCTTTCAAATAAGAGATTGATAGTAATTTCTACAAATGACACTTCAACAATGGTTGGCAATGGAATTGGCTATGCTTATTTTATGAAAAGTACTCAATATAAGTACTCATTATATTATATGTAAGTTAATATACTTAATCTTGTAAGTACTCATTGTATTGTTCATCATGAAGTTTTATCCACATTAGATACTTCTGAAAGTATACCTAAATTAGTATTTGTTGAAAAATTAACAAATAAAGTATATTTTTGGGGGAATTCTACTCAAAGAAACAGTACAAGAACTTATGCAACTCGAAACTCTTCAAACTTTTCAAACCCATGTAGTTAGATGAGTTTCAAGAGAACAAGTCATTGAAAGGCTTGTTGTATTGATGCCTCCCATATTGACTTTATGAAAAAATGAAAGGAATGACTTATAGTATGATAAAGCAAAGATCCTTTTAGTTCGGATTTGTTTGCATATGCGTGTAGATGTAATGTGTGAACTAAACAAGTTGAATAAGAAATTCCAGAAAGAGTATGTTGATGTTACATGTTTAGGGGCAACCATAGATGTTATTATAAACACTTTAAAAATGTGTTTTTTAAGAAGTGATACATTTTCAAATGGAACGTGTTACTTATCTTAATGTTTAGATGCCTTCAAATTTGGTTATCTAGATATTCTTGATAAAGAGTGACATGAACATAGACATGAATTCTGATTTGTAGCAATTCCACATTCATATGGTAATTATGTTGATACACAAAAACAATCATGGAAACCTTATGTTGATGATCCACTAGAGAGTTTCAAACACCTTGAAAACAAATATGTTGAAGCTCTTCTAAAATGTTTGAATAGAAGATTCCTAGATATTTGTTTTTTGAACTCTATAAGGTTCTTTAGCCCTTGCCATTATGTATAGTGCTCGTGGTAGATAATAGAATTGAAAGAGTTGGCTTGAAAATATTTTTCAACACGTACAAAATACTATATGTGAGTGGGAAGAAACAAAACATTATTTGATTTTGATTTTGAAGCTTGATTGAAAGAGTTGCATGCATTTGTTGATACTCTTTATGTTAATTGCGAAGGGTCATCCATGAAAAATGCTTGGAAGATTTTTTGTGCCACCATGTTACATAAAAGTCTTTCAAACACATCAAAATTATGGCAAGTAATGCTCACTATACCAACAAGTACAATGGCATGTGAGAAAGGATTCTCAAGATCAAACATAATAAAAGATGTTCGAAGAACAAAAGTGTCATTGGCTACATTAGATGCTTTGATTGTGAGTGTCACTAATAGGAATTATTCATCAATAATAAAATGAGATAGGATATATGAAATTTGGAAAGATCTAAGCAAAGAAAAATCTTAAATATTTGGGAATTTTGTTATCCTATTTTTATTTTTAATAATGATATATTTCATATGATATAAAACACATAAAGTTTTTGCTAATATTTTTTAGGATTCATCACAACAATTTATAAATATATAAATGTGGTTCATCATTAAGATAAGATTTGTTTGTAACCAAACAAATGTGGTCCATCATAAATATCTTATCATGATGATGGACCAAATTTGTTTGGTTCCAAATGTCAATTTATAAATTATTAAAATGAATCTCCCCAAAATACGACAAAAGTGGTAAAACTAAAATACATAAATATTCTATATACAAATTTTGCATGTTATATTAAATACAATTTCATAATATTTATATATTATAAGTAAAATAAAATATATAACAGACAAAAATAAATATAAAACTCCATTAAAAAAAAATACATAAAAAAATTTACTTCACTGTGCCATACCCTGCATTTAACCATAGTCACTAAAAGTATATTTAATACATTGCACTAACCAGGAAAAGGTATTGGCTAAACTTTTACTTTTAGGGGTTTTTGGCTCTTCCGTTGTTTAAATTGCATTTTTTAATGCATAAATAAATTCAAAGTGTTGAAAAAACCCAAATTTTTGGATTATACAAACTTAATCACTCAAATCTGCATATCCAACCATTCCTCACCAAATTTTGAATAAAATCAAACAGAAAAAATAAAAATAAAAACTGTCCAATAAATATATACCAGAAAGTAGACAAGTCGGTGGCTATTAACTCATCGTCTATGCAACAATCACACGTTATAAATGTAATATCATTCCCCAACACGTCTTTATTTTTCTCTCATTCAAACTGACCAGTACACGAGTTGTCTTTTCGTACAGTACAGAAAGCAGAGCATCGGATTTGAGGCTCAACTTGAACTTGAAACCAATAAGAAGATAACAGCACGAATTTCTTGCCTCAGGGGAATGACGCAAGAGGGAATGACGAACGGCGTAAACTTATTTATCAGTCAACACAACTCAGAGGAGGCATCTTCCTCCACATCCTCATCGTCCTCTTCATTTTAACTCATCGTCCTCTTCATTTTAACTCAAATGCTTTTCGTTTGCCTATAACTAGATTATTTGTGCGAAAATTTCTTATATTTGCTGGGCAAGGATCTATATCCATGGTTAAGAGGTTTCGAATTTTGAAGAAAACTGTAACTAAACACAGCAACGGAAAGGTAAGCAATGCTAAGTGGAAGCATTCGTAATGCAGATATGTTTTTGTGTCCAAAGCGAATTTGCTTCTGTATCGAATTGTTTTTGCAGATGAGCGAAGCGACTGCTTTCAAGCCCCAAACATGGTCCACATCTCCGTGTGCTGGGTGCAAGATCCAAAGAAAAAAATGCTCAGAGAAATGCGTGCTTGCGCCTTATTTTCCCCAAAACGAATCCAGAGAAATTCCTCTTGGTACACAGAGTCTTCGGAAAAGGCCATGTTATCAAATTACTACAGGTTTGTTCCATTGCTATAATGCAGTCTATTAGCATATCATTCCAAAATTCTTGGCTAATTACCCACAAATTCAAATTTCTTTTTCTTCATTTTCATGATTGAATTGTATAATCTATTTCACAATTTCAACTTTGTTTATTGATAACTCAGATAATTAGTATATATAATTTCAATAAGTGTAATGATTAAGAAAATGTGTTTCCTCTTAATAGGTCACATGTTCAAATTTAATATAGTCTAAATAAGCTTAATTGTTAAGAAAATGTGTTTCCTCCTAATAAATCACATGTTAAAATCCAAAGAAATAAGATTAAAATCTCTGAAAAAAGATTCTCATACACCAATTTGATGTTGAACATAATCAAAATTCACCCATAAAATTGAAAATCTCCATAAATATTCTCAAAATAGTAAACGCCTTACTGATCAGTACAAAGTATTTCTGATAGGTTGGCTGATTGTGTGATCGGTTTTATTGTTACAGGATCTTCCGGCCGAGCAGAGAGGTGATGCAGTAAGCACTATGGTGTACGAGGCAAGCGAAAGAATTCGAGATCCTGTCCATGGCTGTGTAGGAATAATCAATGAACTCCAGAATAAAGTAGCAGAGCTGCAATCCCAATTGGCTTCGGCTCAAGCAGAGATCACCAACATTACTCTGCAACATGTCAATCTCTTACGCCTCGTTACAGAATATCATGAAGTTTCAGATCCCAATTTTTTCTGCTTATCACCGCAAGAAAGTGAAGACATGACGCACACGAGCTCGTCTGTTTTAGATGATTTAGATCCTCTCGAAGATCCCAATTTTTTCTGCTTATCACCGCAAGAAAGTGAAGACATGACGCACACGAGCTCGTCTGTTTTAGATGATTTAGATCCTCTCGAATTATGGGAGCCACTCTGGACATAGAAAAACTATTCGCAATCGACCAATTTGAGGCTATCTATATTTAAATAGGTGAAAACATTTGATATCGTTCTGGTCGAGAAATTTGACACTATCGATCTGTAAGCAGGTGAAAACATCTGTATGTCCATTTTTATTTGAGCGCGCCAGTACTACACGTCTCTAGAACTAATGTCTTCTATTCAATGCAATAATATCATCAAATATTATCATGCTTCCACTGGTTAAATTTGAATTTTAACTTTGTAGGTCCAAAACTTGAACTCCGTGATTCGATCTGAGCAGTTTTTTCTGTCAGAAGTTCTGCAACCGTTTCAATTTATCAAAATGTCCGAATATTTAAACTGTAAATCAATGTTGCAATGGATTCCTTTGGTGGCAATTCATTGCATAGATATTAAAATTGGATATGCTAAGTTTCTAAAAATCACAAATTCAAACGGATCCATATTTAAAATTTCATAGTTCGGAACATCAGATTAAGAATTTCAAACCTGGAAGATTATTTAAACTGTAAATCAATATTGCAAGATATCATCCATCATCCTCATGA
Organism: Picea mariana; assembly: GCA_032191745.1. NCBI lineage: Eukaryota > Viridiplantae > Streptophyta > Pinopsida > Pinales > Pinaceae > Picea > Picea mariana. The sequence goes on along the minus strand of JASDQU010099884.1, from coordinate 486,959 downwards.
AAGTTGTTGGGGAATTTTTCAAGCCAAAGTGCATGACCATCCATTCAAGAAGACCTTCTTTGGAGTTGAAGGTCGTTTTCCATACATGGGTATGCTCTATTGGGACCTGGTGGTAGCCGGACTTCAGATCAATATTACTGAAGTATTTCCCCCCCTTGAGCTGGTCAAGGAGATCATCAATTCAAGGAATTGGGTAACCATTCCTAACTATGATTTTATTTAGGGCCCGATAATCAATGTAGAGTCGTCAGGTTCCATCTTTCTTCTGCACAAGCACGATTGGACTTCAAAAAGGTGATGAGATTGGTCGGATGTGCCCCCTTTCGAGTAGATCTTGGATCTAATGCTTGATTTCCTCATTTTATAATGGATAGTGGTGATATACTAGCCCATTGGGTAGTGGTGCACCGGGGATCACATTGATTGAGTTCTTGACCTAACAATGCAGAGGTACCCCAGTGGGTGAGGAGAATATTTCTTTGTATTCTTCCACAACCTTATCCACTTGCTTCTACTGCGTGGAGAGACCTGCCATGGAGGCTATGGATGTGGTTGCAATTTTTCGCTCACTTCGAGTGTGAATCACGAATAAGACAAACTTCCCGGTATGAGAGACGACCTTCCTGCATTGCTTGGTAGAGATCAAGGAAATGACAGTAAGTGGGACTACCTTGGGTATCTTGTGCAATTTCATGTCCAAAGTAATAATAAAACTATGGGGCCTAGACTCATATACAACATGAGGTTTACATAAATAAGGTTGAACCAAAATAACATCACAAACTTCAAGGGGTACGACATCACACAATACCTCGTCTTTGAAAGCCTTTATGCCATAGGGTAGGCAACACTGTTGGATGATGCAAATATCTCTCCCTTGGCAGAKCCATTTGATGGTGTATGACTGTGGATGTGGTGTTGTCAAAAAATCAAGCCTCTTAATGACCTCTATTGAGATGAGGTATTTTTGGCTACCTCTATCAACGATGAAGTGCAATAGAGTACCCATCACCCACATTTGTGAATGAAAGAAGCGCTCAACTTCCTYTGGTTCATCAGTTTCATCGAGCTGAACCTTGGTGGTAAAAACTATGGCACTGGGTTCTGTTTCAATGATCCGTCTCCCTTTTTCTAGTTCTGACTAAGAGTCGAAGCCTACATCTGATTCATAGGATTTCACCTCGGCCTCCAATGACTTCTTTGARCAGCACTCAACRGTGTTATTCCAGGGGATCTTATGGAACTCGCACCACTTCCCAGTGTCTTTTTTTGTCTTCCCATTGTGCTTCTTTTCATGTGGCCTAGAATAGTTTTCTTRAGGGTATCCATCCTTKCTATGTCCTTTATTCTGCGGGTTGGGGCCACCTTTTCCTTGCTTCTGCTGCGAGGGGTTCGTAGACGCAAACGATCGCATCTTTTGTTTAATATTCTGATCGATTTTGACATCATATCATTAGGCCATTCCCAAGGAAGAGATGTCTAGAAACTCCATTTATTTCTGGATGTATCTATGCATATTGTCGCGGTACTTGAGAACCAAATGTCACTCAGAGTCTTTGATACCCAGCTTGGTGCACAAGGTATGGAACGCATTGGTGAACTCTATCACTGTTTGGTCCCTGTCCTGCCACAGTGTGGTTCATCTTGTATATAAGTCATCATAACTTCCAATAGGGTAATATTTTTCCTTAATAACATCCTTGAAAGAACCCCAAGTGAGTGTGACTACAAATAATGTAGATTCCTCTATTTCCTTTTTCTCACAAAAAGTCTCCCACCAATATTTGACATGGGAGACAACCTTAAGGAACACAAATGTAATATTTTCTCTATTGAAAAAGTTATGGATCGAAAAATACACTTCTAGAAGGTTTAACCATTTGTCTACAACATCCACATATATTTGACCTTCAAATATAATAATATCCAAATTGATTTGTATCTTGAAGGGAGTGATGCCTCTGCTCGAGGAAGATGTGTCACCTGTTGGTAGTCGTTGAAGGATTTATGAAAAATTATTCATCATCTCATTCCTCTAACACTGTTACAGAATAATTCCCCTGCGGACAGGTGAATCTTCCCTTGTAGTACATACCCCTCTACCAAGACAAAAAACTACCTTTAGACACCTACCATTCCTATAGATTAATTATTCCCATCGAAAAAGAGAGGAGGGATAGTATGATGTACCTCACTTTAGATTTTTTTTCCATGCTGCTCCAATACACAAGTTCCAAATAGTACCTGCAATGGATCATAGGAGACAAACAACTATCTCCTACTCTAATGGATTAGACAAAATCACTCTCTCTATGAAAGATTAAAACAAGCATAGACAGGTGCATGTAAACACATACTAGAAGGAAATAGGCCAAGTATATTGATGATAAATTTAAAGAGAAAATTACAACATCCAAATGATGTTGCAACAACCTCCCCAAGTCCTCCTTGTCCAACCCCTTGCTCGAAATATCCACGATCAAAATAACAATGTTTTGTTGATAATTTCTCCTCCTTGTTCACCATGAGAATGCCTCCGTTTATAGGATTTGAGAGGCTCAACCACCTTGGTTATATTTGGGATTAGTTGAGGATATGAATCCATCAGTTGTGATATCTCCCTTAGATGCAGCCTAAGGGTTAGATTCGAGCCAAACCAACTCGATCCATCCATAGTTTTCCTTAGATAAAAAGGGGATTTCTTCCCATATTTTCTCAACCAATTCGACACTCCCTTACAATAGGAAATAGAGCGCTACAATGCCTCCTTCTAGATATAAAAGGAGCACTATAACTCCTTTCATATGAGCTTGGGAGTTTTGATCTTCCAAAAGTTTCCAAGATGACCAATTCTCATAGAAAAACACTTTGTTCTAACTGTCCAATGATGGGGCTTCTTCTTCTAACATGTTCTAGGGGTTGTATCAAGTGTTCTCATGGTTTCATTCGTGATGTGACACTTACATGATGAGAATGTGAAACTTATGACACTTGCGAAAAAAGTGAGACACTTATGACACTTACGACAATGAGAATGACATTATCGAAGTGAGGAATTTTGATGTGTAATAAATTTCCCCCCAAAGTGTGAAGTTAGAAAATGAAAGATGATGGCCAAAACACTTTGTAGATTCTTCGAAGCAAGGGTATGGAGTCGAGGAACCTGGTAGAAGCTACATACAACCATCAAACAATGCTAATATGCATTCCATTCCCGAGGCAATCATACCTATGCTCAGTTTACAAATGACTCAAAGTATGGCTACCAATAAATAGACTACGGATCCATGATGATATTGACTAAGGGTATTCCCACCAAAGATACAATGTGGATCCATACTTCTTTGACATGAACTGATCCATACTGTGGACCTAAGAGATGATAAACATAGCCACAAACCAATACAATGTGGATCTATGTGACAACATAAGTATTAACATGCTCAAATGACTTCTTTCGTAGCATGGAAAAGCAGATATCAGAATGAATGCTCAACTGAGCATCTTTGTCCCAATTCTGATGAATAGATGTTTTGATGTCAAACATGGTAGAAACCACTTGATTATCGGTCATTGAGGTAAACCGTTAACAAGTGCGATGGAAATCACCAGTGATGTCAATGACTCCCAAGGTGCCATAGTACAATCCAACGAATGTGAATAAATGAGTTGAGGTTGAACATTCATGGAATCATCCGATCAGAGGTCAATGAAGTAAACCTACTGGCAGAAGAGAAGAGGTCTACCATTGAGGAATGAAGGTCCCAAGGTACTAATTGGTTTCTAAGTCTAATTCCCAGATGATGTTTTGAAGTCGACGGGAAAAGACTCATCAAAGGAGGGCCTTGATGTATCTCCCATCATCTACATGAAACTGACACAAGAAAGTGATAAGATATAGCAGATGAACAAAAACTGACATGGGTATGGAAAATGGTAATTTTGTAGATGGTTTATTCTCGAGTTGGATACTTCCCTTTAACACTAAGGCATGACACGATACTTGGCAACATAAATGGATTTTTGACCAAAACATAATGCAGTGGGTGTTGAGGCATTCTTTAGATGGTTCAAAGGAGTGGAAAGATTCATAGGATTGGTTCAATGCAGAGGATTAGTGTATTATCCAAGTGTTCAGTGTGAAGATAAAAAAAAGTGTCGTGTTCAAGGGAAAATGCAATAGATGTTTGCAAAAGTTTTCAAGAAACTTGAACCACTTCCTTCATTCCCCCCCCCCATCCAGATAGATGAGTACCTCTTTTTAATTTAACGATCTTGAGGAGGATAACACATGCTCGATGTAACTCACCTTCGGTAAGTTCCTCTTCCTTTGTTTAAAGAATTGGAATAAGTAAGGGTTCGTCCCTAGATGGACCCTTCGATGTGTAGTTTATTGAGTCCAGAGAAGGAAAACTCGGTGGTTCTTCATGTTTATAGAGTCTGAAAAGAACTTAAAGGTGACTCCAGGGTTGTCCTTTTTCGTAATTTTAGTCTCTGAGGTCCAAAAAAAAGATAAAATATTACTCAGAAGACCCCCTTTCAAACCTTTTAATGGGTGTGAAAGGAATCAAGGTCACTCGACAATCTTTTCATGTTTAGAGAGTCTGAAAAGAGATTAAAGGAGACTCCACGGGTTCCTTTTTCATATAACTTTTACGAGTCCAAAAAAGTGATAAAAGTATACTTGGTTACATTATCATGTATTTGTGACCGCGAGAAAGAACAAGTACTAAGCTCATTGGTGTCACAAGGTTACCAAAAGATGCTTCTCAAAATCCTATAAAATCAAGTTGTTCTGGGCACAAAACATTAGTAATTTCTGGAAAAAATAATAAAAAAACCAAAAACAGACTTTATAATAAGGAGAAATGACCTAATTGGACATATCAAATATAAAACTAGGTCAGAAATTCATTTTTACCATTGTTTTTACCATTCTCCTCTGGTCTTTGGATTTTTACCTCTTTTGGAGCATTTTTCAAGCATTGATTGCAGGAGTTGTGGGGGACTGTTTTCAAAATTGTTTGGACCAGGTTGTTTGTTTCCTCCTTCTCATTCTTTTTCATGCTTTTTAATTGCATTTTAGCCTTTAGTTTAGGTGTTCTAGGCTCCTTGGGAATCCCTAGAGTGCCGAACTAGATCGACGCTCCCTCAAGGCATCGAGGGGAGCACCGATCATGATTTCAATTCCATGGTGAGAGCGTTGAGGGTGCGCTATAGATCTATTGGCTTCTTTTAGGGAGCGCTAGTCACAACACTCAATTTGCTTTTATTTTTAGGCTAAAAATAGGCAATTTCTTTCATTGAAGGTTTAGCTAATGATGATTAATTGATGTTTTTGCAGGTTTCATCTATATCTAGCCATGATTGAGTGGAAATAACACGAACATGAGTTCGATGACATCGTCTCTCTTCAAGAACCTCAAACAAGGGAGACTTTATGCAATTTTGTCTTGCTCAAGTATTTCAATCTTCAAAACATGAGAAAAGAGGTGTTGTTGCTTGAATACTTGATTGGTGTATGGGATGACACCGAGCAAGCGTTTCAAATAGGGCCGCATATTCCTGAAATTGAGATGGAAGATATATATTTTTTGACGAGGCTCTTAAGGAGAGGGGAACCCATACTTTTTTCCAGACATCGGGCTACTCCAAGACTGACTGAGGCATACGTTGTTGAATACTACATACCAAGGTCAAGATTGGTGAGTAGAAGGATCATGATAAAGGATGTGAGAGACTTATCACTTCTATTTGTCCTATTCGCCATTCCCAAGTTGGTAGGGAGAACTATCACTCATATTCCTCCAAAATCCCAAATCTCTTACACCATACAGTGTTTGGAGCCAAGATTGTTCAATTGGAGTGTGGGGTTCCTGAGGAATGTAAAGAGTAGATATCCAAATGCAGAACTAACAGGAAAAAGTAGTTTGGATATGGTTCTTTCTTCATTTCATTTTTCTTAGAGTGGATCCCCCAGATGCAGCCACAGGTTGCAATGAAATCACGTCTCGTGACCAAGCCTTGTATGGAGAGGTGGAACAGTCTTTCCCCTGGGTTTGGGAATGAGCCCTCAGCTTTCAGATTCACTGCTAAATTCTTTGCATGGTGGAGGAGGAAGTTAGTGGTGATTGAGGACTTCCCCTATGCTGGGGTAGACATAAGAGGCAATGCTGAATTAGTACTTCCTGAGGGCATACAATGGGATGCATCAGGCATGAAATATTATAACTGTTGTAATATTGGTTGTTGTCATTGATGTCAACCCTAGTCATTGGTTTTGGACCGCAAGATTGATTAAGGTATTTGGACATGAAGGAAAATGAACATGAAGATACAACACCCATCGATGGATAGTATACATCATGTTGTTTCCGGTGGTATGTGGCTTGTCACATGGATCCTCATGGTTGAGGAGAAATGAATTTTTGAAGATGACAAAGTGAATTGAAGAAGGAAGTACATGTAGACCCTGAAGATAATTAAAGAAAAAAATTACAAAATAAGAAAGTTTCAAGTTGGCCCTAATGTTAAAAGGAAGTGAAATAAATGGTATAAATAAATACAATTATACATTCATTTGATACACAAGTCAAATTTCAAAGGAAATAAGAAGTAAAGAAGGCCAGATTTCAAGAGAGGATAAAGTCTTGTGGTGATGTGTTCTAAGGTATGTTATTTTCATGTCATCTTACCATTTTCTCTATAATTGTTTTTATAGAACGATTCAAATGGTGAAATTGCTATGGTATTGAGAAGACATATGGAGGTACCTATGGTAAAAGTTTCAGCTCTTGATTCACTATAATTATGGAGATACACTTTGTGGAAGATAGGGTTTTGGACCAGTCCTAAAACTAGTCAATAAACAGGTGTTCCGGGTAAAACAGTCATAACTTATTCATGTGGGACAAGTTTAATTGGAAAGAGTATGGACTGTAGTTTCTTGTGTGAGATTTTTAGAATCTAATGTTAAATATTGAGTGCAGGGAATTCTGTACAAGTTTGCTCTCCTGAATAAACCAGAATTGAATAAAGTCTACCATTCTTTCTATAACTTCTTTTTGGGGAGGATTCAAGGAGTGAAACTTGGAGGAGTTTCAGAGAATACATTGAGTAATATTATCTACAGGATCAAAGTATTCCAAGAATTGAATAATTGTAGAAATTGAAGAAGTCTCATGAAGCATTATCCAGTTCTATGTGATGGTTGGTTGATGGTGATGATTTAATGTAAAGTTGTCTTGGGTGGAAGGAAGGGGAAAGGATGGAGAGTTAAACCCTCTCTTGATATTGGAG
>JASDQU010099884.1:445558-461771 GCA_032191745.1 Picea mariana | reverse complement strand
CCCTCAAGATCGAAGGATATATCAAAAAGAAAAAGGTAATAGTCCTAATTGATTCTAGCCGTACTCATAATTTCATTCACTATAAATTAGCCAAAGATCTCAATTGCTTTGTATATTCAACACTAGAGTTTCAAGTAATGATTGCAGATGAAGGAACTATCAATTACTCAGGAACATGCAATAAGATCAATCTTACTATGGGGAATATGTAATGAATAGTCCAATGATTGCTATACCCATGGGTGGTGCTGATGTTGTACTAGGAATCCAATGGTTACAATCATTAGGAACAATGGATTTTAATTTTCAAGAACTTTTCATGAAATTTTCATTGGAAGGAAAAGAAATTGAGCTAAGAGGTATCATAGGGAAACCCGGTAAGGTGATAAGCTCTAATGGCATGACAAAATTATTGAAAAAGGAGAATCAAGGTGTTATTGCACAACTATGCTCACTAGATGTTCAAATATCTAAGCCATATATTCCTCTATATCTCCAAGGGATCATTGATAAGCATTCCAAAGTATTTGAAGATATTCCCAAATGTATTCCACCCTGTTGTGGGTGGGAATCCCTCCTACGAAATTAGCATTTAAAGGCTTTAATCATGCATGCAGAAAATGACCATTTCAAAATGCCTCTAGTCTTTCCTATTCTCCCAACATAAAACCCCACATTCATGCAATACAAAGGTGTAAATGAGATTCGATAACCCTACCTTAAGTCCTTCATTTGATGTTGGTCCCTTTGCTTTCACTCGCTCTTTGATTGAAAGCCTCCTCCCAAAGCTGACCTGCATTCACACATGAACAAACAAAAGGCTGCGAACATGCATTTCATATACTAATTGTTGGGTTAGTTGTGACAATATCATAAGATAAACATTCAAATCGAACACATGATATGTCAGGATGGGAAAAGTATTCCTTTTTGTAATAATCTTCACAAGAGTAAACTTACAATATGTGGTCGACACTGCTCCTCAAAACTGGTCCTAGGCTCCTCTTCAACTGTCCTCCAATTGCTTTGCTCGATACTTCTTTTTGCACAAGGATGGCTAAAGGTTGGGACAAGGGGAATGCTCAATTGGGTATAGTCTCTTTACTATGATTTTCCTTCTTTCAAATGGGACCCTTACTCCTTTTATAGGCTAGAAGGAGCTAGGTATTTGGTCGAAAGACCGGCCATGCATGGCCGAAAGGTTTAGTTAACTTGCCCAAAGTTGTATGTTCTATCAACAACTTTCCTTTTTCCATGCTTTTGTAGGTACACACGGGCTATATTGGGGCTGCTAGCGTGTACACGCGTGCAGTAATGGAGCAGGGCACGTGGGCCTTTATAAAGGGTTTTTTTAAGAAGAGTTGTTTAGTAGTGTTTTGGCAAAGAAGGAATCTGAGATGGCCTAATGCTAGGTAAGTATGTCTGGTGAAAATTAGGGTTATAACAGATGCCCCCTAATGTGTGAGGTCAAAAGAGCATCTGATGGATGAAATGCATTATCAATCTTTATCAATGTACCAAACCAGTGAGCCCAAGGACCAGAATTCGGGAGGTGCCATCTGCAAAATAAAAATTGTCTCTCTGAGGTGGGCATACCCATGGTCAGGATGAAATAAAATCATGGCTACCAATCAAATACACAATAGATCCATGTCATATAAATATATAAAGTGAAATCGCGAGAAATACATAGTGGATCTACATCTCAAAATAAAAAAGATATACATGTATAGTATCCATCTTCTAGAAGCTGATAAGGCCTAATGGCTAGAGATGAGGTCTTCAGAGCTCGAGCAACAACTTCAAAATCTTCAAAAATNAAAGTGAAATCGTGAGAAATACATAGTGGATCTACATCTCAAAATAAAAAAGATATACATGTATAGTATCCATCTTCTAGAAGCTGATAAGGCCTAATGGCTAGAGATGAGGTCTTCAGAGCTCGAGCAACAACTTCAAAATCTTCAAAACTTGGGTAGGAGTGTAATATGAGTGTACAACTTCACTACCCAGAGGTCTTTGACGGCTCATCGGTCATGGACTAGAGAATCTTTGATGATCAGACTCAAGGCTTCATTGATTTCAAACAAAGACTTGACTAGACTTTTAGGATGGTCGGGCATGAGGGAAATAGACAAACTGCAGAGGGGCCGACTCAGGCTTGGTAAAAACTTCCCTTGGACAATAGCATGACAAATTACGAGACTCAGGCAACATGGAATTGACATAAGTTCATGAGGTAGGAGGCAACACAAACTCTCCATACGTTTGGAAGAATAACCATATGGAGGAGGACACAATTGTATTTAACGAGAACAAATTCCTAAGGTCATATTAAATCCCATAGCTTGAGGAAAAAATGGAAGGATGTGCTTTTTCCAAGGGTGACTCATTATGCTACCAATAAAAAGAAAATACTTTTCCCTTCCTCTTTTTGGGGTATATTTGATTTTTTTGTCTTTTTCAATAATTTTAGAAGAAGAATAAAAGAATGCTACATTACAAAGGAGGAATTACTGTCGCAAACATACGAGTTCGAGGCACAAGTACAAGACTGATGTTCAAAGCAAGGACATAAAGGTGTCAAGACGTAAAGGAAAAGTGCTACAGGGCTTGCATATAAGGCATGTTTCAGATGGTTTAGTTGAGAGAAACATGGAGCTGGCATTAGGCCAAAGATGTGGGTATGCAAATGTGATTAATAAGACACACAATGGTAACGTCTTTCGTTGTAAGTTTAACGAGCCCAGAGAAGGTAAGCTTGATGGTTTTTCATATTTAGAGAGTTTGAAAAAACGTAAAAGGAGACTTCGATGGGGTACCTTTTTCAAAGGTAGTCTAGTCGGTTCAAAAAAGGGGTAAACTAGCACCGACAAGATGTCTATTCAAAACTGTTTTAACGAGTGTGATAAAGACAAGATCACTCGGCAATTTTTTCAGTTTTAAAGAGTCTAAAAAAATCTTAACTATGGACTCCATCAAGAATGTTCTTCTAGACCATTTTAACGAGTATGAAAGAATAAGGTCACTCGACGGTCTTTTCAATTTTAGGGAGTCTAAAAAGAGCTTAACTATGGACTCCATGGGGGTTCCTTTTTCGTAAATTTAGTCCCTCAGGCCCGAAAAAGGGTTAAAATTATACCTGAGGGTACTCTTCTAGAGATCCAAGGCCTCTAGAGTATACCTTTGTTTGTACAGTTGACCATCGAGACCGAAAAAGGGGTAAACTACCACCGGATAGACGTGACTTCAAATTTTAGTTTAATGAGCATGAAAGGCCACAAGATCGCTTGACAATCTTTTCATGTTTAGAGGGTTTGAAAAGGGCTTAAAACAAGACCCATTATGTTTTGGGAGTCCCGAGGGTGAGGTCAAGAGTGATAAGGAATAATGAAAATGAGGCTCAAACTCGTAATCAGGAAAAACTAAAAGGGACTCCCGAGCCTATAGACTTTAGTGACATCATGGACACCATAATTCAACCAGGATCTACCTAGGGCATCCATATTACAATAAGCTCTATCACCAAATTACGACACTTTTAAAGAAACAATAATGGTTCTGTGTCACAACTTGGTGGGATTGATCCTATGGCAAAGAGGAAAATACAACGATATGTAAAAAGTGGAATCCTGACTTAAATGCAACGAGTTGGAAAAAATGACTTTTTACCAAAGGACCATCAAAACGCCCCAAATCTCAAAAAAAATTCCCAATACCCAAAGTAATACTTCCCATGAACATCCAAAGAAGACTCATGAACCATCTTAAATGATTTTTAGTTTAGAAAAAATGACAAAAGGGTCCAAAAATTGACAAAAAGAGGCCAAAACCTATATAAATAGAAGCTGACATCTCATTATCACCATTGTTATTTCAGAAATTGACTAAAAGCCAAAAACGACCCCTTTGTGAAAAGAATTGATTCTGGGAGCCTCGGTGGACGAAACAACCATCCGCTTGGACCAAGTAAGTATAAACTACCTCATCTTGCAATCTAATTCTTTATTTATGCATTTAGTTTCATTTTTTGGGGGGGCGTCGACCTTCAAAAGGTCGACCCTACGTCCACACGGGTTGTCCTATGACAGCCCACGTGTACACTCGCTCTATCTTATGTCAGATTGCATGTACATGTGACTGTCATCACAACAGCGTCCGTGGACCCTCCATTTAGTGCAAAAAAAATTAAAAAAACAAGAGCTAACCCTCCTAAACTTTTCCCATGTGTAGGATGTATGTGCACTGGAGAGAAAGAGAGCATGAGGATATTAGTGCTCTGGTTGGGGAAGACCCTAATGTTGTTGCTGCGTTAACGCAATGTGGATTGTTGAAATTTTTTCTATGCCCTTTCATGCGAGCACAACCTAGGCTACTGAATGCCTTGGTTGACTATTGGCATCCCGATGCAGAGGCCTTTATGCTAGAGGGGCAGTCGTTAGTTCCAATGACAGAGGACATATACTTTCTAACTGGCCTCTCTAGGAGAGGGGAACCAGTCAACTTCCGTACATTTCCCTTTGGGCCTCACAATATATCGGAGTTGATTGGACTCCATTGTGAGGCGGGTACAGACCGGACGAGCTCCCAAGTGCCGATAAGCAAGATCTCATACTTAGCACTGCAGGCAATCGTGTTGCTCATCAGGCGGATTACTGGGTCTGTGGCTTTGCATCAGGCATCCCGTGCACTGATGAACTGTGCAGTTCAGTGCTTAAATGCACAGATTTTTTATTGGAGCACCACATTACTGGATTGTATGAAGAGGTAGCTAACAGACTGCCGGTTGCGGACTCAGAGGAACTTCGGGTTTAGAACAATTCTTTTCTCTTTCTTCTTTGAAAGAGTGCCCAGTTTCAGCCCTCGAGAGGTGGTACGAGGGCATCTGGCCTCTCTTTCCGCGATATGCAGATGGGCGGTGTTGCTGCCACGAGAGGGCGGAGGATGGACCAATGAGTCCTTTGATGACAAATTTTTTTCTTGGTTGTCGTGATAGATCCCAGTCATAGAGGATTACCCTTATGTTGGGATTGAATTCTCAAGAGACTCGGAGATATCGATACCTCCCGGTGAGGAGCGAGGAGAGAGGGTAAGTTTGCATCGTTTTTTTTGTTGGTTAAACATATGTAATTTTTATGCTTATTTTTATATATATCATTTTTTTATACCATATCATTTGACAAATATGTGTCTATTATGTGCAGATGTGGGGCCAGTGCGACCAACGGATTATGCAAGGAACAGGTGACTTCCTCGGCCAGGGGCTGCACCCGCTGCCGCAAGGGGACCAGTAGCAGTAGGAGAGCCTCCAACCGGTGAGGCTGAGAGGGTTCTGACATGAGTAGAGAGAAATTTTACCTCGCTCACTCACATAGTCCCCATGGTAGATATTAAGGATCTGCCACCATCTATGTAGCCTCAGGTAGTGGGGGCACCACGGACATGGGTCTAGCTTTTTCGGCATTTGGAAAATGTCGTTGATTATTACAACAGGGCCCATAGGCCTCATCCTTAGTTGGGCTATACTTTTCACGTGCCGAGGGCACTACTTGTATATTTTTTGAGGGCATAAGCCCCATGACTTGTTACTGGTTGTATTTTTGAGGTGCTTTCACCAACCTATGTACTCTGATGATTTTGATATTATATATGGATTTTTATGTATTTTTATGTCTTATGGATTATATTTGCCTTTAAAAATGTATTTACATGTGCATGTGTATGTCTTTCTTATATCTATGTGAGAAGCCAATCTAAGATTTGATTAGCTAGAGTATCTGTGACTTGATTTAATCTCCTAGAAACATGAAAATATGTAATATAATCAAAGCTTCATTGTAAGAGATGTACCCTAAGGAATTGTTGGTGTAAAGTAGGATCATGAACACGGTAGACTCTATTTAACTAAGACACAACCAGCTGAGCGTCTAAATAGACCTGGAGGTGAGAGATACCAAATGACAGAGCGTCATGAAGCAACTCAATAACTGTGTTGTATTTGGCGACTTTGTTTGTGGTGTTTCCTAAACATATACCTCCTGAAGATAATAACTGACCCTAAGGTGTAAAAATTACCCAAGCTACGGAGGCAAGCCTCCTAGTGTGTCGGCTAGCGACGTCTGCATACCCAATGAAAACCTCTGATTCACTTGACATCTGCCACAGTGACAAAAGATAACATAAAAAATGACACATCCATAAAACCAAAACAAACCAGAAAGTAATAGTACAAAGACTATACATATGTTACAAAAAGTTACCCAAGGAGAACTACCTATGAGTAATACTTCTTGAGGTAGAGCCCATTTCTAGGCTCCGCCAAATCATTTCCCTCAAAGTCTACCAGACGATAAGTGCCCTTTTTTAGAACCTCTTTTACGATGAAAGGTCTGAACCACATGGGTTTGAATTTGCCTGCCCCCAGGGAGTCCTTATCCTGGTCATAGACTAGGACAAGGTCGCCTTCAAAGAAAATCAGAGGATGAACGGATCGGTCATACTGGCACTTGAATTTTTGTTTGTGAGCTTCATTGGCCAGGGCCGCATCATGACGTTGCTCATTGAGCTGCTCAAGGTATAATAACCGCTCTTCAAGTGGAGAAGTGTCTGGCAATAACTATACTACCAAATTTATGGACGAGATCTGACATTCTATAGGCACGACTGCTTCCATCCCATAAACGAGTTGAAAAAGTTAGAAACCGGTTGCAGTCTTAACAGATGTTTGGTAAGCCCATAATGCCAAGTATAACATCAAATGCCAATTCGACTTGGCCGAATTGATCGTTCGTTGTAGGATGGCATTGAGAGATTTATTTATAGCTTCCACCTGACCATTCACTTGAGGGTAGTAGGGTGATGAATGTTCTTGCCACAACCCAAGCTTTGATGTTAATTCAATCATCATTTGATTCTGAAAGTGACTTCCATGGTCAGTGACAGTCTCTCTCGGGACACCGAACCTTACGATTATCTGGTTGAACAAAAAGAGAGCCACAATCTCTCCATCATCTTTAAACGTTGGCATAGCTTGGACCCACTTTGTGAAGTAGTCTACGGCTACAATGATATAACGGTGCCCCCTTGCTGAAGGAGGGTTGTATGTAGTGTAATCAATCCCCCACTTGGTGAAGGGACCAACTTTGATGACAGGAAACATGGGAGCGGGATGTTCCCTCATCTTCCGAGAGAATATCTAACACAGGTGGCACTTCTTGACTGATTTGATACAATCTTTGATTAACATTGGCCAGAATTAATCGGCTCGTAAAATATTTTGGGTTGTTGCCAACCTAGACAAATGACCACCACATGCCCCAGTATGGAATTCATTAAGAATGATAATTGCTTCTTCATGAGTGAGACATCGGCAAAGGATGCAATCTACACCTCGACGATACAAAGTGTCGTCGAGTATGAGATAGTTCTTAGCCTGATGGCATATATGGCAACGCTCATCGCGAGAAGAAGAGGTGGGGCACTTCAAAGTATGGAGATAGAAAAGTATATATCCATACCAGGGATCTGAAGATGCGATCAAAAACGTGTCTCCTCTAATAGGAGACTCTTCGGGCATAACCTCACCGGATTCAACTAGAAGTTTTGAGATGAGTTCCGCAAAGACTAGTGACTTTTTGGAGTTCTCCGAAACAAAATCTAAGTCAAATTTCTGGAGGAAAACTGTCCATCTACTGATATTCCCGCCAATGATGCATCGTGTTAATACGTATTGAAATGGATTCACAATGGCAATGACGGTGGTCTTGCGAAACAAAATATAATGACAGAACCATTGAACAACATGAACGACTGCCAACACCAGTTTTTCAATACATGAATAATTGAGTTCCGGTCCAAACAGGCCTCGACTTAGGTAGAAAACACATATTATGAGAGGAAGTCATCCTCCTGAACTAAGACCATACCGATAGTTGACTCTGCCGCAACCAAGTACAATAAGAAATCTTTGTTATAATTAGGTGGTCCGAGTAGAGGGGAAGTCATGAGGGCATGTTTCAATGCATTGAAAGAGTGTTGAGCGGCTTCGTCCCAATGAAAAGGGATGTCTTTCTTTAGCAAACGCATAAATACCTTTGTGATCTCGGTATAGTTGGCTATGAAACGTCTCAAAAAGTTCTCTTTTTCCTGTAAACCTTAAAGCTGAAGGATTGTACGCGGGGGAGGAAACTGAAGTATTGCCTCCACCTTGAGAGGATCGACCATGATCCTTGTTGTTGAGACTATGAAACCGATCAATCGTCCTGACGTTACGCAAAAGATGCATTTGTTTGGATTCAAGTGAATCCGGAAGTAGCGACATCGCTCAAAGATAAGTCAGAGGTGTGTGGGATGATCCATTCTCTTGCGAGATCGTGATGCTAAATCATCTAAATAGGCTTCGACTATATGCTTGAGATCATGGAAATCAAAAGACATGGCCCACTGGAAGGTAGCTCCACCATTTTTTATACCAAAAGGCATCTTACGATAGGCAAATGTACCCCATGGACAGATGAAAGATGTTTTGTGTTGGTTTTCAGGTTTGATCTGTATCTGATTATATCCCGAAAAAACATCCATGAAAGAAAAAGCCTCGCAACGGACGCATTCATCGACTATCTAGTCAATGAATGGTGTGGGGAAATTATCTTTTGGACAGGATTTGTTCAAATCACGAAAATCCATACATACGCAAATCGTGCCCTATTTCTTGTTGACCGACACATGATTTGACACCCATTAGGTCAAATGAACAAGATAGATAAAACCTGCTTTGAGAAGTTTCTCTACTTCAACCTTAATAGCTGCTGCTTACCTGGGATTAACTGGACGAAGCTTCTGCTGAACTGGCTTGGCATCAGGATAAGTTGTGATTTCATGTTCAACTATTTTTGGATCAATGCCTGAAATTTCCTCGTAAGACCAGACAAAAACATCGTGAAATTATTTAAATAAGTCTGTGTAGATTTGAATCTCTTCGGGGGAACAGTCAGCTTCGAAGAAAACATTCTCCACGACGCCAAGAGTTCTGGAGGTATTAATCGGTATAGTTTCAATGATAGTTGCCATATTACCCTTGGCATAAACCTCATGTGTAGCCAAGGGATTGATAGGACAAGACCTATCTCCAGTCATAGTCTGGGTGAATTCCCCTGCTTCGATTCCTCTTAACTCTGGGAAGAAGTATGATCTATGATGGAGATCATCCCAGGGGTTGTCCGGACTAGTCATTGCTTCAATGATTGCTTCGTCTGAGGGCAAGACTAAGGCTAACGAATCAATATTAGTGAGGGAACCTTGAGCCCAAATAGGCTCTAGAATCGGATCTAACTCTTGTGCAGGAGTTGGATCGATGTCGGTTGAAGCTTCCTGAACTAAAGAGTATGCTACTTCTGCCATGGACAAGGGCATGGACATACCATGGTGCCTTGTGCCTTCCATCATGGCTGATGGGGAAGGAATAATCCATGGATTTTTGAAGTAAGTCATGCGAAACGATGAAACTTGGAAAATCTCAACCTTATGATGGTCTGATATGAAATTGACATCGCCTTGAGGAGGCGGGTAATCAAAAGTACCCATCAAATGTGGGCACAAACCTACCCCTATGTTGACGACGCCTGGTTGAGGATTATCAATCATCGGGACCATGGATGCCCCCAATGAAGGGTCAGGTATGGAGAATGAAAATTGATCCATGGTCACGATCTAGCCCTCGTGTGGAAGCAACAAGACCCAAAAAATTGTAGCGACCATTGCCTGCATGGCATAGGTCCAACTCCTACCTAACAAGAGATTGTAGTCGAGGGATGTGTCAACTACTTCTACCTTGATGCACACGGTCTTCCTTCGTAATTGCACAGGGAAAGAGGGGATGATGCCATGTGGTCGGAACAAATGATTGTCAAAAGTAGTATGAATAATAGGTGACAGAGACAAAACGGGTTGGCCAATGGCCTTCCAACATGCCAATGACATGATGCATGTTGAGGGGCCCTCATCAACCACCGTGCATAAAATGTTTCGAGTAAAAGTTTTCGTGGGGTAAGCCACTACTATTTGAAATGCTACGTGGTAAGGGAGAGGAGGTTTTAAGTTGGTTGTATCCAGCATGATGGTACCTAGATTGCAAGTCTCGGCAGATCCTAAAGCGGCTAACAAAGATTTCCTCTGGGAAGGGCAGCTTTGGAGGACCTCCAAAGCGGACATCACACAAGGGGTTTGAGACAAATCCTCCACCACAGAATAGTTCTGGGTGGCCCTTGCGTTTGGGTTGTGAGAAGATTTCTTGAACACACCTTTTGGGATGCATGTCATTGTTTCGCCCAAAGTCTTCTCGATCTGAAGAGGAAGAGATGGGATTTCAACTTCTTTACCTTTCTCATAGGTGCTTGGCTTACTGTAGTCCTATGCTCTAGTTGATATAAAAGCATCATCTTTCATCATATACACATTCGCAGATGCAGGATTGTTCGAAGACGGAGAGGATCCTGGACTTCCCCTTCCACGCTTGTAGAAGCTTGGGTTAGGTTTTGCCCATGTTGAAATGAATTTGTTAACACAATAGGCTGCTGCTGTGACACAACATTTTAGGCCTCTGCAAGTCAAGGGCACTAGTGGGTCGAGTGGTCTTCCGCACATAGGTTACATGGATACTTATCCTTCCGTTTCTTGGTGTTTCCCCCGCCAGAATTATTAGTGGGCTTCTTATCCCCCTTACCCTTCTTACGTTGTTTTTTCCTTTCATCAGGCTATTGGGTGGCCTTCGGATTTGTCAATTGCACACTGTGTACATCCGATGTTTGGGTGGGGGGAGCAGCCGAAACAATAGTTTGGTTGGCCACTGTGTGTTGTATAGACAATTGCTACAATTTTTTTGTCATTTGTTAAGCGGGCTTTGTTTGTGCTGAACCTACAATACCATCGACATGTGGTCTAGCTCTCTGTCTGGTTTTATCAAGTATGGATCGTGGTGCATCCAGAAAAATATCATACAGTAAATGAGACTGAGAATAAATTAGCTCAAGCTGTTGAGCTCTCATGATGGGATATTCTTCGGAAAACACTCCTGATGTTGCGGCATCTTTGGATAGCTGTGGGACCAAAGACTTAAGGAACCACTCAAGCATGAATGCTGGTGGGATTGGTACCTTAATCAAACTCTTCTGGCGTCTCCATTATCAGATGTGATCAGAGATATGGTCTTCTTTTGTCTGTTCGAAATTGGCCAGCAATTCTGTTTCGAAGTCGTATCTCATAGGTAATTGGAAATGGTTTAGGAATGCCATTGCCAATTCTCTGAAGGAAGAATATCTCGAGCGGTCAAGCTCGATGTACCATTTCGTAGCACTCCCAATGAGAGTGCATTGAAACAATCACAATTGTATGGAGTTGTCTTTCAATGAATTAGATGAGCACCAAAGATGGAAGGTGGTCACATGATCCCCTAGATATTCATTAGGCTTGGCTTTGAACTTTGGTATGTCTGAAGTCAATTTCGTCAGCATAGGGGGCCAACGTGGATCATGACAGATGTGGTCATTCAACAACCTTGTCAAGTCTGGCAAATGTAAGGTTTCCAAGAAAGGTAGTTTTGGTTGTTGTTGATGATAACCATGGAAAAAGGGGCCTGGAGTTTGACTGGCACCAGGTTGCCAGAAAAAGTTGGGTTGCTGGCCGAGGTTTTGGTAAAAACCATGGCCATGACCAACGTACAGATTTTGCGTTTGAGGAGACATCATCGAGTGATTCCCGAAATACGATGTAGATGGTTGGGCGTGCATTACATTCGGAGGACTTTGGGAAGGGTTGCCCCATGCCGATCCCATGAGCATAGGTATTGCACCTTGCCTGGGGTTCCATTGGCTGTGAAAAGAATTGCCCCAGATCGGCATTCCTGACAAGGGAACTGATCCTTGCTAAGAATTCCAAGGTCCTAATGCAGAAGAAGTTCCTAGGTTTTCCCCCTGTGCAGGAATAGTACCCTGCATAGGATTAGGTTGGCCATAACCGGGGTTGCCCCAAATCGGGAAAGAAGCTGACGAGAAATCTTTGTTACCAAATGCACCGAATAAAGAAAAAGGTGTCGACCCTACCGAAATATTATGAGAAGGTGGTCCTTGAATCCCTACTCCAAGTGAACTATGGTGTGTGTTTGGCCCAATGGATTGCTGGTGGGTATCTCCGAGCGAAGGGGACGAAGGAGGTATATGACCTCCCTCGTAAGGGAAAGCATTAAAGGAAGATGAAGTTCCCCCCATGGGTCCTTCCAGAGGAGCGTTAGAGCTCCCTACTCCCAGACCTAACTAAAGTGGAGTAGGATAGTACAGGGCTTGTACCTGAGCTAGGCATCCCGTATGAGAACAGAGGGCCTATCACACTTTGTGTGAAAAGAGTAGTGGCCACCACCAAAGACAGGATCAGACCACTGCTCGAGGTAGAGGTAGTCGAGACCATGGTGGCTCAGACCGACGATGGTGGGTTATGAGGTGGAACACCCCCTGTGGTGACAGTCGCAGTGGGAATAGAAGAATTCCCAGAAGAAGTGGCTGCATTTGTTTCCATTGTTGCGTGTGACACTGTCTAGCACCCATAAGGATAAATTTGTACAATGATGGGCACCAAAAGATCAGTGATTGGAGTTTCGGGTGGACCAAGAGCTTCCGCTCCAAGGTCTAAAATAGTTGGTTCCTCCGGATTTTGGTCGGGCACAGTTTCCTGTGACCTGGTCGCTTCAAAAGACCCTTGTTGTTCAAGCTTTCACCTTAGTGGTGGGGGAGGTGGCTCTAGTGTAACTGGTGGCAGGCTAAGGAGCCTTCGTGACCGGCGGAGTTCGTGATCCTCCATTGTGTGAGAATATCAAATTCACACTAGGGATTTCTATTCATTCAAAAACAACATACACTAGAAAAAGGACCCTACAAGATAAAAAAAGAAAACACTAAACTAGTTGGAGGAACAGTTACAACAACCAACGCTAGAGCAAGTTACTGGTGCAAGTGCAACTTGAACAAGGAAGCACCCTCCAGGTATAATCTACAAAGTGTGGCCCAATGTCTGTCCCAGATACCACGGTATACCCCCGCAGTCACCTGTGTATGTCTCTAAAAAAGATAGGGAACTAGCTTGCTAGCCCACGAAGAGTCACCAGGCAGGTACAGTCGACAGTCGGGTAGATCACAATGAGCAGGGTATCGAGCCTGAAATTTTTCAAGGGTATCGAAATCAAGTGGCCTAGAAGACAAATGAGGACCTCGAATGGATTCGAGACCCACGAAGCTCTGTGGAAAATGCAATCGACGAAATCCCAAGACACGCCCTCTATATGTGTTCTCCACTACGATTGGTCCATCTTTGGAGGGGTTATCTCCGCTACTTTTCCACACGTGACCTCATGTTTAGCCCTTGTGTTAGAGGGGGGTCCCGAATAACTTTCATGATACTGGACTTTTAACACTCCCTAGCATAGACTCTTATTTATGTTTTGCAGCCTTGAAGAGTTTCCTCTCCAACCTAAATCAAGGCTCTAGCCTAGATTAATTGATGGACCCTACAAACATAAAGTCTAGTTGATTTTAATTAATCGTTAATTTTTTATGGATTGTCTTAAGTCAAAGGTTATGAAAGTTCAACTAATGATGTTTTAGAGACGAAAGAAAAATAAACAGAAAGATGGAAACAAAATAACTTCTTCTTGACACAATTCTTAATCAACTTTTCAAACTAAATTGTTTTCCAAGATCTTTGAACAGCAAACTCAAAACAAGATTTCGCTCGACTACGAGCTACTTATTGTCCTACGTAAATATCCAAGAACTTATGAAAGAAAATTTTTTCCTTGTTATTAATGCAAACCAATAACTATTTAACCAAATAAAGAAATAAAAGGCTTTTTTTTTATTTGAATGCTCACAAAGAAAAAAGGAAAAATATCAACAAGTAAAGACCAAGAAAACTTCTGGCCTAAGCGCAGATCGCAAAGAGTCACTTTAAAAATAACACACAAGAAGATTAAAATGGACTCTCACACTTGTCTAAAAACCCTATAAAAGGAAAATTTTGAGGAAAAATTCTTAATGAACAAGAAAGCTATTGCTGTGATCAAACCTAAGTTACTAACCTCTATGACAAAGACCAAAAAACCTGAGAGGTATAAACTCTTTTCAAAGAAAAGGATGACTGCCTCTCCTTAAACAATTTTTTTTTTCCATAGGCATGCTACTGACGGTTCAACAACCAGCGTGTGCATGCGAGCTGTGTAAAGTTAGGGCACATGTACACGTGTGCAGACCTTATGTAGGCCGCATGTACTTCTGAAAATCTTCAAAAATGAAAGACAAGCAATCAAGCACTGACAGAGACTACTGGTATTTGAGAACTAGAATCTCTTGAAGGCTCAGAAACTTACTTTGTCAGAAAAAAGAAAACAATTCAAGGAAAATTTCATAGAACAAAACCAATCTGAGGTGGAACCTAATCTATAAAACTACAAACACAGAGCCCAGAATGAGTTCCAAAAAACCCCTAAGAAGGATCACTTCTGACAAGGGAGAGGATGACTGCCTCTCTAAAAGAAATCTTCTGAAATCATACACGCGACTAACACTTCATCAGCCAGCGTGTACACATGGGTTGTGTGAAGGTAGGGTGCAGGTACACGCGTGCAGGCCTTATACAGGCTGCATGTACCTCTGTGGGTCCCGTAAAAAAAAATGCAGCCAAGCAAAGAAACATAGATAACTGGTATGGAAGACCAGAATCTCTGTTAGCTTAGACTTTTGCATAAACTTTAAAAATAAGGAATGAAACCAAATTTTAAAAAAATACCCAAAAAGACTCCCAGAAAACCCTAGAGATCCCCAGTATGGTCGCTAATGCTATTGTGGGTGGGGATCCCTCCTACGGACTTAGCATTTAAGGGCTCTAATCATGCATGCAGAAAATGACCATTTCAAAAGGCCTCTACTCTTTCCTATTCTCCCTACACAAAACCCCACATTCATGCAATACAAAGGTGTAAATGAGATTCGGTAACTCTACCTTAAGTCCTTCGTTTGATGTCGATCCCTTTTCTTTCAATCTCTCTTTGATTGCAAGCCTCCTCCCAAAGCTGACCTTCATTCACACATGAACAAACAAAAGGCTGTGAACATGCATTTCATATACTAATTGTTGGGTTAGTTGTGACAATATCATAAGATAAACATTCAACTCGAACACATGATATGGCGGGATGGGAAAAGTATTCCCTTTTGTATTAATCTTCACAAGAGTAATCTTACAATATGTGGTCGGCACTGCTCCTCGAAACTGGTCTTGGGCTCCTCTTCAACTATCCTCCAACTGCTTTTCTCTATATTTCTTTTTGCACAAGGATGGCTAAAGGTTGGGACAAGGGGAATGCTCAATTGGGTATAGTATCTTTACTATGATTTTCCTCCTTTCAAATGGGACCCTTACCCCTTCTTTTATAGGCTAGAAGGAGCTAGGTATTTGGTCAAAAGACCGACCATGCATGGACGAAAGGTTTAGTTAACTTGCCCAAAGCTGTGTGTTTTGTCAACAACTTTCGTTTTTCCGTGATTTTGTAGGTACACGCGAGCTATATTGGGGCAGCTAGCATGTACACATGTGCAGTAATGGAGCAGGGTGCATGGGCCTTTATAAAGGGGGTTTTTAAGAAGAGTTGTTCAATAGTGTTTTGGCAAAGAAGGAATCTGAGATGGCTTGATGCCAGGTAAGTATGTCTGGTGAAAATTAGGGTTATAACACACCCACTCGAAATCATGATCATGATATTCACCTAATTTCTGGGAGTGTTCCTCCTAACATCATGCCATACATATACCCTTATGGTCAGAAGAGTGAAATTGAGTGCATGGTTGAAGAAATGTTAGAGGCTGGCATTATTAGACCTAGCCAAAGTTCTTACTCTGCATCGGTGGTAATGTTATTCAAGAAATATGGCTCATGGCATATGTGTCCATATTATAGAGAGCTCAACAAGATCACTATTAAAGATAAGTTTCCCATTCATGTCATTGATGAATTGTTAGATGAACTACATGGAGCAATCTATTTCACAAAGTTGAATCTTCATTCAGGGTATCATCAAATTAGAATGAAGGAGGAAGATATCCCAAAAACAACATTCCAAACTCATGAAGGCCATTATGAATTTTTGGTCATGCCTTTTGGCCTTACAAATGCACCT
>JASDQU010099884.1:432404-443489 GCA_032191745.1 Picea mariana | reverse complement strand
AGATGTCCCTCAAGAAATCCAAGAAGGATAATAAATTATCACCAAAGTACTATGGCCCTTATAAGGTGTTGCAAAAGATTGGTACTATGGCATACAAATTGGAGTTGCCTGCATCTTCACGAGTACACCCAGTTTTCCATGTTTCATGCTTAAAGAAGGTTATAGGTGACAAGATCTTAGATCAAACTATATTTCCAGAACTTGACGAGGAAGGAAAAATCATATTGGATATTGAAGCCATCACTGACACAATAATTCGCCAGCTGAGGAATAGATCCATTTCAGAGTATCTCATTAAATGGAGGAAACTATCGGTTGAAGATTCCACTTGGGAAGATGAGTCTTTTATACAAAAGCATCCAGAGTTACTCAAGCATTGCAAACAACACTTGTCTCAAGGGGAGAGGCATGTTAAGCTCTAAATAGTGTCTCATTACCCCTTAATTAGGGCATATTATATTAGTAATTTTATTTTATTTATGTCGGCTTTAGTCTATTAGTTGTAATTATACCTCCTAGTCTCCTATATATACCAAGAAGACATTTTCATTTTGAATCATCTTGTAATTGTACATTTATGTGGGCATAAGGAGGTTTCCCCCTCGAATAGGCTTATTATCTAATTTTCTCTCGTTTTCAAGGCGTTGAGTACTTATTCTGAGGTTTTTCTATGCTATATTGATATTTGGTTCTTAACAATGTGAGTTAGGAGGTAAGGGTTCGTAGCCTTTTGGAGGCAACCCTTGCATCCTACATGATCTACGAAGACCTTTATCGTCCACAGTCTCAATTTTTAAAGACATCTAAACTAAACAAACAATAATCACTAAAACATATAGATAACCAGCAAGCAAATAATGCCTTCTCTCAATGAGCATACTAGTTGGTGATGAAATCCAATGTCGTGTGATCAAAGTGAGAAGGGGATAGGATAAGAGTGGGTGGATCTGTTACATTGGTGACCTGGTTAACATACTTACACCTTGGTGCAAGCTTCCTCACGGTTTTACCCATGGGTTACCCTCTAAAGAGCTCGATTGAGTTTGAACAACGTCTGTTCCAGGTACAACAAAGACTTCCCTTCACTGTCACCTCATGTAAAGACCCTAAATATTGTGGCTACTAAGGATACCAACTCATAGTCAGCCTCTGGGAAGATATAATAGAAATTCAAGTCCAAACGTATGGACTGGATATCGAGTTTGAAATCCTTCAATAGAACTAAAGACAAGCAGACCAGTAAACTCCAGAGGACGCCGAACGGATTCATAATTCATGAAGCTTCGAGACCAAATGAAAATAGTTAATCCTCAATAAGAACCCCCAATATACGATCGTACTACTATGAAAGTTTAATCCTTAGAGGGATAATCTCCATTGCTCTCTCGAGTGACCTCATGTTTAACCCTTGTCTGAGAGGGGATCCCAGCTATGCTTATATGAAAATTGGATTTACTCTCTCTATCACAAGATTATGTGTTTGTCTTGAATTCTTTGGAGATTTATTCTCACATCCCATTCCAAATCTCTAGTCCTAGTCTAGTGTTGGTGTAAAGATCTTAAAAATAAAAGTTTCTAGTTTGATTTTAATTAGGGTTCATTTTCATGGTTGTTCATTACACAAAGGTGAATGATATCGAAACTGATGATGTTTGATACTCGACTCCAGAATATATATGAAAATAATGAGATGCAATATTTCCTTTCAATGAAATTCTAACTATGGGAATGAGAAGAGTTTCTTTTCTTTCACTAACAAGCACTAAAGAACGCAAAATTTTATACAATTTCATCTTCAACAAGAATTCAAACAATTTCCAAATTATAAAGAAATCCTTTCCAATATTCAAAACCAACACATACAAGTATTCCTTTGTTTGATTGCAAATGCAAATTAAGATGTTCGTCTAATGCTTCATTCTTTCACTAATAATGAAAAATGACTTCACTACTAGGATTTTGAAAAAGAGGAAGCAAAAGTACACAAACAAAGACACTCTCAACAATCAATAAGAGTCTGAAAGAAGAACAAACTAACCACTCAAAGAAAAACACCAAAAAGAAAAAAAATCACACTTAATAGTCTTCCAGAATTGAGTAAGGGATCAAATACAAAGTAAACAGTGCTGAGATCAATGAACTTCCTTATGAAAACCCACAATCAATCAAATAATCGAAAAGAGCAGCAAAAAGAAACCAAGTTTTGGAAAAACGGTTGATTTTTCAATAAGGAAAAATAACACAAACCCAATCAAGACTAAACGAATGAAAAGTAGCAAGTTGTAAGTAAAACAAATGACAATATTTGAAAGAATAGGATCTGAGCCAGAGAGAAAGACCCAAGAACTATGCCCAGGAAGGAAAGAACCAACAATTTTTCAAAAGAAAGAAAAATCAGTGCTTTGGAAATCACAACACCAGAGCATTGTAACACTCCCTAACACACTATGGGGGAGCGTTGATCAGGATATCATCAATCTGACTTGAACTAGAGAGGGCGCTAGTTTTGACAAAAGTTTTAGAAAAACCCAGAAAACTCAAAAACTCAAGGAAATTCAATCAAAGACTCTGTAAGATAACTTCGCAAAGATGAAAATATGTAAGGACAAAATTAAATCAGAAAACAGAATCTAAAGATAGACACAAGGAAAGGATAAACCAGGGAAAGAACCAAAACTGAAAATTCGATCCCCAGTGGAGTCGCCAATTTTTGTTATGGAATAATTCCCCTGCAGATAGGTGAATCTTCCCTTAGTGTACATACCCCTCTACCAAGACAAAAAACTACCTTTGGACAATACCATTCCTATCGATTAATTATGCCCATTGAAAAAGAGAGAAGGAAGGATATTGTGATGTACCTCACTTTCGAAGTTCTTCCACACTACTCTAATCCACAAGTTTCGAATAGTAGCTTCGATGGATCATAAGAGACAAACAACTATCTCCTACTCTAATGGATTAGAAAAAAACACTCTATTTATGAAAGATTAAAACAAGCATAGACAAGTACATGTAAACACATACTAGAAGGAAATAGGCCAAGTATATTGATGAGAAATTTAAATATACACTTACAATATTCAGATGATGTTGCAACAACCTCCCCAAGTCCTCCTTGTCCAACCCCTTACTCGAAAGATCCACGATCAAAATAACAATGATTTGTAGATAATTTCTCCTCCTTGTTAACCATGAGAATGCCTCCATTTATAGGATTTGAGAGTCTCAACCACCTTGGTTATATTTGGGATTAGTTGAGGATATGACTCCATCAGTTGTGATATCTCCCTTAGATGCAGCCTAAGGGTTAGATTCGAGCCAAACCAACTCGATCCATCCATAGCTAACCTTAGAGAAGAAGGGAATTTCTTCCTATATTTTCTCAAATAATTCGACACTCCCTTACAATGGGAAACAAAGTGCTACAACGCCTCCTGCTAAATATACAAGGAGCTCTAGCGCTCCCTGCATATGAGCAGGGGAGTGTCGATATTCCAAAAGTTTCCAAGATGACCAATTCTCATAGAAAAAAACTTTGTTCCGACTATCAAAGTATGGGGCTTCTTCTTCTAACATGTTCCAGGGTTTGTATCAAGTGTTCTCATGGTGTCGTTCGTGATGCGATACTTATGTGACAAGAATGCGACACTTACGACACTTGTGACAAAAGTGCAACACTTACGACACTTACAACAATGAGAATGACATTATCGAAGTGAGTAATTTTGATGTGTAATAGTCGCACGAGGGATTCCTTGAGCAACAATTTAAAGGGATCTACTGCCCCATCGTCTCTCTTTTCTTCCCCCATGGGTGGTTGTCAGGTTCAGTGAGGCTGATATTGCGAAGACTCAACTGGATTGAGTTCCAACTTCTTATACCTCGACCCCATTAGAGACATGGAAAAAGAAAAAAATGAAGAGTAGTATGATCTGATACCACTGATCCAGATTTATGAGTGGACTGAAATGAAACATGAATATATAACACTAACATAGATATACAAAGAAACATAATAGAGATACAATGAAACTTAACTTCTATTCAATAACGAAATCTGCTGAAACTGTAAAATGCAGAATGAAACAATCTTGCTCGAATGGTGGTAGCTAATATCTGAGAAGAGATGTGGCCACTAAATGCATTCTCTTGAGCACCTTAAAATGAGGCCTCTAGGAATTTTTAACATCAATAAGTAATCCTAAAACCCTAGACATCCAAAAACCTAACCCTAGGTGCAAGCCAAGGAAGGGGTGAATGTTGAGCTCAAAAGCATTTTCACCCATAGACTTGGTGATGGTGTAAGGTCCATAGTGGAGTGGACAAAGCTTCTGATGGGGTCTTGTAAGGCATTGTTTCTACAAATGAAACCAAAATTTATCCCCCACTTGAATCTTGTGTGGCACCCGATGTTGATTATGGCGTTGCTTGTACTTGGAATTGGAGTTCTGCAAAATATCCTATAACTATTGGAAGATGTGTTAGATTCATTCAATGAACTGAGTGGATTTTTTGGCTTTGGTTTGAGCATGGGACAATTCTTCCTATGTGGAAAAAAGGGGTAGTGCAACATCCATGGGACCCAATGGTTGAAATCCCAACCCCACCTGAAAGGGGATGTGGCTGATTGAGCTATTGATGGATCTATTATAACTATACTGAACATAGGCAATACTCTCATCGCATGTGTACAAATGCTCGGAATTGTACATGTGCAAGATATAAATGATCATCTTGTTGACGACCCTGGTTTGGCCATCTGTTTGGGGGTGGAAGGTTGTGGATTTGGTGAGCTTGGTGTCTAGCCATGACTAGAGGATCGACCATAATGTGTTGAGGAATTGACTATCCTGATCTAAGACAATGGTTTGTGGTATCCCAAAATGTACCCACACTCGTTCGAAGAATATCTTGGCAGTGGCCTCTGCTACGATTCTCTTCTTGCAGGAAGTTAGAAATAACATCTTATAAAATCGATCAACAACCACGAAAAAAACACATTTCCCTGATTGGTTGAAGGAAGGTCTAAAATGTAGTCCATCAAGATGGATTACCAAGGCCTGTTAGGAGTAGGAAGAGGGGTGTACATGCCTTGTTTCTTAATGGCTAGTTTGGAAATGGTGTAGGCAATGTAGGACCAAATATACTTGCTAACATCCTATCGAAGTCTCGGCCAATATAAATGTTGCTGCAACATCGCCACTATCATTTCTACGATGAAGTGTCGTGCCACCTGACTATAATGAGTTTCCCAAATCAACTTTGCTCACTCACTTGATGGGATGCAACGATGGCCCGTATGGCACAACAACCCATATTGAATATGGAAATCAATGACAACTGTGTTTGTGCCCAGCATATGGTAGGTAGTGGTGAAGTCATGATCACTCTCATAGATTTGGGGGCATTTGGAGGTCTCATATCTACATTAGTGTAGCACCATGGTTAGTGTTGCAACTAGAGGTCATTTTAGGTAGCATCAACGATGTGGCTCCCTATATTATATTCGATTTTGATATGAAATTTCTACAAGTATATGTACCACTTATAATGGTGGTAATTCTGCAATTTTCCTTGTGTTTGCATGAACTGTAGAGGCTTATGAAAAGTGTGGATGACTGTCTCCTTCCTAATAATGTAATTCCTCCACTGGCAATAGGCTTGTACAATGGAGTACATTTATTTATCATAATTGGGGTACTTATGAATGATATTTGATAGTGTCTCACTATGATAGGCCACAGGATGTCCATGTTGAGTGAGAACTACACCCATAACATAGTATGAAGCATCCATCTCAATCTCAAAAAGAATGTTGTAGGTCAGGTAATTAGAGCACCAGGGGTGAGCACAAATGTAGCTTCAAATCATTGAATTCTTTCTATTATGATTGGCCCCAAACAAAATTTTCCTTTCCACCACCCCTAGTCACTTGGCTAAGGTCCCATGCAATGTGGGAGAATCCCAACATGAACCTGCGATATAAATTGGCAAGTCCTAAGAAGCTCCAAAGCTCAGTGAGTATGGTTGGGGCTGGGCAATCGCGAATGACCTAGATCTTGGCTAGATCAACATGCACCCCATGTTCATCAACAATGTAGCCTTGGTACTAGACCTTTCTCATCATGAAGGAGCATTTTTCCAAATTTGCATATAGCTTGTGTTGCCGCAGAGTGTGAAAAATACGTTGAATATGATGCAAGTGTTTCTCCCAACTCATGTTGAATATGAGGATGTCATCTAGATACACCACCACAAAATAATTGTTGAAAGGGCGTAAGATATCGTCCATCATCCTCATGAAATGTTTTGGGGAATTTGTTAAGCCAAAGGGCATGAACAACCATTCAAAAATACCTTCTTTGGACTTGAAGGAATTCTTCCATACATTGGTCTATTGTATTGGGATTGTTATCTCCAACTCCCAGGGATAACTAAGGAGATGATGCCTCGAGGCCCTAAGGTTTTATACATGGAGTACCGAGAGACAACCTGACCAACAGTGTCCACTTGGATAGTTAGAGACTCACCTCACCACCACAACTCTAGGTTCATCACGACGATATCCACCACATCATCTGGCCTTTGAAAGACATTGGGTATTTCTCCATGAGGTACAAGTCATGTATTATGGTGAGTGTCATTTCAATACTTGAGGCATTTGAGTTTGTTGCATCTATTACTAATTTTGATTATGTGATATTTTCTTGGACATTATGCTCTTTTCCCTATTTCACTTTGGTGGTTGACATTGTTCCCTAGTAGGTGGGTCACCCTTAGGAATAGGGCTGCTACTAAGAGGTCATTTTTATGAGTCATCATTCCTTTCCCTACCATACTTTTCACTTTCCACATTTCATCCCCTCATCTCCGTACCTTTTGGGATTTTTGGGTGTACTGACCCAAGAAGGGGTTGTCTCTCATTTCATGGGAAGAAGGGGTTGAAGGCCAAGAGGCTTGTAGCTGGAAAAATATAAAATCCAAACCATTAACCTTATAGATACTCTCATAGGAATCCCAAGGACAATGAAACATCTCTCATAAAAAAATGATGGGATGCGTGAAAGAATAACTAATAACAAGTGCCAACCAGGGAGGGGCATGTGTGGGAACTATTTTTAATGCTTAGGTAAAATCCCCATACATATTTCCAACTTGGGGAAACATGATGTGACTAGGGTAGAGTCAAGGTGGGAACAATTTTTATTTCTTAGGTACAATATCCACCTTGGATTCAACCTAGAAACATCATAAAAATAATTAAAGGAAATAAATGGGCTTGGAAAAAGGTTGCATTGAAAATGAAGGTAAAACAAACCCTCTACAAAGGCACCCATAACTGAGACACTAAAACCTCTTGTATTTCATTAACCCCATCCCCAAAAGTATTCCCCTCATCCATGTCACCTCATCCACATGACTTAAAAGGAGCCCCCCTCAGGAAACACCCCTAAACTTGAGGAACGATTCACACAATAGGTCGTTTTGTCAACTCTCCCATACCTAAACTTGGAAAATTGCATAGGGTCTTTGAGAATTGGTTTATTTTGATGAGGTAGTTTGGATGTACATGATTAGATGGATCTCTTTTTAATTTTATTTACTCATCATGATTCTTTGAATTGAGATCCTTGCAGGGCATATCCATTTGTTTTTGTAGGACCCAATTGGTGGACAGTTTTGGAGGAACAAGCCTATCTTGGGCTTCCATGGGGCTTGAATCCCACAGGCTGGATTCCAAGGGCCCTCATACCGGATCAAAATTAATTTCCTTTGAGTCCTAAAGGACACCTTGGAGGACCTAAAACTATTTGTTTGGAGGGACCAAAATGTCACCCTTGAAGAGTTGACATCATCATTGGGGCTAGGGTTTTGGTGGTGAAGTTGTTGTTTGTTGACACTTGGCATTAATTGGTGGGAGGATGATATATCACATGAGAGGGAGACTCTATGAGCCCCAACGAATTCAAATTTCTTCTGTAATGACTTGCTTAAAGGGTCAAAACGTCACCCTTAGAGGGCTGACATCATTTTAGGGTTTCTATTGTGCACCTTTTAATTTTTAAGTTTGAATTAATAATGAATTACTTGTGTAAAGGGGAAAAATAAGGGTTTTTTTCCCCTTATTTTGTGTTTACCCTAACTTAAGTGGACAAACTATGTTTAAGACATTTTGTATAAATAAAGATCATTTGAATCTCATTTTCATATAACTCTCCCATTGTGAGAAGTTCTTGGCTGAAATTTTCACTATACTTGAGGATTCTTGGTGTTTATCTCTCTTGCAAATGGTTTTTGGTGCTATATTTTGATGAATGGATGAGATAAGGTGGTGCACAGCTCTTGGAGGCTTTCTTTATTTTTATTGGATGTTAATTTTCTTGGTGAACTAGGTTTTGATCTCTCTCTTTCTTTGAATTGGCAAGGAAAAATATGCATTTGTTAGCTATTTCTTGATATTTCTTGGATATTGTTGGTCAAAACCCTAGGGGGATTATGTTGGATACACCCTCCATTAAGATTCATCTAAATTTATAAGTTTACAAGTCATTTTGCAAGGGTTGCTAGGAAGAATACGAGTGTGTATACCCTCCTAGATTTTACCCTAGTTTGATTGGAATACCCTAGGGAGTAAGAGGATTTACACCCCTAGGAACCTTGTTGATCCAACTTGTGTCTAAATATTCCCTTCACCCAAATATTAAAGGAACCGATCTAAATTTTTCATTGGATATATAAATTAGTTTCCTTGGTAAATGTGAAAAGTCAAGATTTTGAGATTGTCTAAGTTGGAATCAATTTTATGCTTTTTATTCTTGGTTGAGCCACTAGGGCATCTTAACTTACTGAGTGCTTCTTGCTTATGTTATAAAATTTTATCTACAGCCATAAGGGATGCAGAAACCCGAACACATTTTCATTAATAACTCACTACTCAACTGTCTAAAGTTACTCAACGTTTGCCCCTATAATCTACTAAGGCTAGCACACTTTTTTGTGGATTGTTGGAAACTTTTGATGGTTGATATATTGGCTATAATAAATTGAATCCTACATCCATAAGGACAAAAATTACATCTCTACAACACTTTTTCTTTCATCCTTATTCCATGCTAGAGTCTTGCTCTTTCATTTTTGAGTTGAACTAGTATTTACTAGTTTGTCTCTTGCTTATTCAACTAGACTTTTAGCATCCTTATTTTCAACTATTATTATCACTTTATTGCTAATATATATTATTTTGAATGCTTCAATTAGGGACAACATGCTTAAATTGCTTGTCCACCTAACATATTACGTGCATACTTGGATTTCCTTATGTCTCGTGAAGGTACAATCAACCTTTGGAGGTACTCATATCTCTTGGAAACCATTGGCTACCATCAAGACACTTTCCTAAGACTTTTAAGTAGGGGATAGACTTCTATCATACCAATTTTCATCTCTTTTCCCCCTAGGGTCACTAGGATTCCCCCCTTGAGGTGATTAGTTCATCTCTAAAGTGACGAGAATACTTACCTAAGGTGACAGTGGGTAGGTCTTCTCTTAGTTATTGCCATTTTGTGGTTGGGTCGAGATTTTCCCAACCTACAACTTGTGCGATAAAATTTTGGCATTGTTTTCAGGGAGGATTTAGAATCCTCTTTCGAAATCTTTCGTCACTTTGGAAAGCTATCCCAAAGCATTTCCCTAGTTTTCTTGGTGACTTCACCTATGGGAAGTTATCTCTCCCTTTCCATCCTTTAATGAGCCTTGATCTCATCTGACGAATCCATTGAGGTATTACCCTAAGTAATGGAACCATGGCCTCACGAGACTTACCATGGGCATTCCATAAGATGTACCCCTCTATTGATGTTCAAAATATCCCCATATATCCAAATCATTTCCCTATAGAGTGGAGGGAAATTTTACCTAATTTTAATGGTGATCCACCTCTAACAGTCACCCATGTTGTCAATTATATGAAGTATGCTTCAAGATTACATGTGCTACATGAGGATGTGTTGATGAACTTTTTTATATCTTTACTGGAATCAAGTCAAAGGAGTTGGCTTGCACAGTCATGTAAATTAAAACGTGTCCCATATTCTACAAAGCTCATTGAAGAATTTCTCAGGAATTATCGTCCAACTACTCATAATTTGCAAGATAATTTCCAGGAGCTCATACATGCTCTTTGCAGAGAAGGTTTTTTGGTGGATGATGAGACAATAGAAGAAAAAATGATTAATTAAAGTTACCAAGAAGATCCCGATGACGTTTATCATGTTGTATATTTGGATGACACATTTGAYGAATATGAAGTTCTTATATTTTCCCTTCCACTTCATGAAAAACTCTAGGCCTTTTCTTCTCCTACACATCAAGAAGAGAACATGATGAGTTGTGATCCTTTTGAGGATGTTAATGATACTTTATTCCATGAATTTGGAAGTGAATAAATATTAGAARAGCCCTTGGATGCAACATATCCTTTTGAAAGAAAGCAAACAAAGCACTTTGCATTAAGGATTATTCCCCTTGTGATGAAGAGGCGATGGAGGGGCATGTCCATAAAGAGAAAGAAGAATTCTAACTAATCACAACAGGTTGAGACATTGTTGTATTTTCTCACTCCTAATGAAGGTGATATTGTCCATCTTTGCTTTCCTCCTAGGCATGAATTTGAATAAGAAATTGAAGATCCAGTTGAAGCCGCCCTAGCCTCTATCCTTCCTACACAGAAAGACAAAGAGATCATTATTTTGAGTCATATTGATGGTTTTGTGAAAGAACCCTTGGATTTGGTTGATGATCATATAGACAGGTTCATACAAACTGGGAGACATAGATGGGATGGTGTTTGTCTCAATTTTTATGGAGACCCCATTTATGACATTGAGAGTGGATCTCGAGAAAAAGGGGTTGAGTTGTCTTCATAATAATTGTATTCATACGTATATGATTCAGATGTTTGGCATTTTGATGATGATATGATTACATATTTGTTACGTCCATCTAAGGATGACCCGATGCAACATTTTAAGGATGATTTTCGGTCATCCCTTCAGAGTTATGATGCATATGCTTTTGGTGATG
>JASDQU010099884.1:391651-407574 GCA_032191745.1 Picea mariana | reverse complement strand
GTGAGTTTAATTACTTTTTCAAGGAACATGGCATCAAATGAAAAATCACGACTATATATACACCACAATAGAATGGTGTAGCTGAGAGGAAAAAATACTATCACGGATATGGAAAGGAACACGCGGAAAGGGAAAAACATGTCACATGATTTTTAGGGAGAAGCAATAGTTTGTTTTATATATATATTGAATAAATCACCCACAACAAGTGTGATTAATAAAGTTCCACAAGAAGCATGGTCAGGTATGATTTCTTTTGTAGTGCACTTC
Organism: Picea mariana; assembly: GCA_032191745.1. Lineage (NCBI taxonomy): Eukaryota > Viridiplantae > Streptophyta > Pinopsida > Pinales > Pinaceae > Picea > Picea mariana. Next base: position 407,304 of record JASDQU010099884.1, on the reverse strand, counting down.
ATAGTTTTTGGGTGCATAGCATATTCCCATGTACCTAAACAACAAAGGAAGAAATTGGATGATATGAGAAAGAAATGTATTTTCATTGGATACAGTGAACAATCCAAGGCTTATAGACTATACAATATAGTGACCAAGAAAGTGATGATCAACAAATATGTATATTTTAAAGTAGAATAGGCATGGGATAGAGAAATAGATAAATTCATAACCATTTGAACAGTTTTTCCACACACTGAAGATGAAACAAAAGAAGAACATAGTGAACAACAAGATTCACAAGTATAATCACCATAAAGGAATATGCCATTGAGGACTCCAATAAATCGAGCTAAAGGAGAATCTAGAAACTCATCATGTATGTCTCTTCTGAGTCCTCAATCTAGTAATAATTTTGAGTCAATTCCTAGAAAGACAAGAATCTTGCAAGATATTTATGAAGAGTTAGGTGGTCATTCAAATTATGCATTGTTCACTTATCAATCCACATTTTTTGAGAAAGAAATCAAACATGAACAATGGATTAAGGACATGGATGAGGAAATAGATTACATTGAGAGAAATGAAACATGGGATCTAGTAGACTTACACAAAGAAAAAAAAATGTGTTGGAGTAAATGGATATATAAAATGAAATTGAATGAAAAAATTTAAGTTGAAAGATACAAGAAAAGACTAGTAGCAAAGGGGTTTTCATAGCAACCCATAATAGACTTTGGTGAAATATTTGCACTTGTTGCCACATTAGAGACATTATGAGCAATTTTGGTATTGTCTTCCCCCCAAAATTGGAAGGTGTACCAAATAGATATGGAATATGCATTTCTAAATGACATTATGGAAGAAGAAGTTTATGTGCAACAACCATCAAGATATGAGATCCGAGAACATGAAGAGAAAGTGTACAGGATGAAAAAATCTCGTTATGGGCTCAAACATGCTCCAAGGGCTTGGTACAATAGGATATATTTTTATTTGATTAGAGATGGTTTTAGAAGAAGAAACAAAAAACCTACACTAATTTACACAAAGGTAAATTGGCATGGTCAAATTTTAATTGTTTTTTGCATGTCAATGATATGATTTATACATGAGATTTTTCAGTGAATCAATTTAAATTTGCTCTGAAAAAAGAGTTTGACATGACTGATTTTGGATTGAAGAATTTTTTTCTTAGCATAGATGTAAATCAATATGAACATCAAATTTTCATATGTCAAGCAAAGCCACAACGACAATGCATAATTACACAAAATGAATTGTAGAATTAAATCCAGAGCCAAAAGTCATCCATGCAGGTTGCCTTTTGGGAAAATGAAGTATCTTGTTTTCCAGAAGTCATACCAAGCACCTAGATTCGGTTCTTGGTCATTTGAATTTTAACAAATAGATTATTACTAGAAGGATTATCATAAATGAAACACTCTTCTCCCTTGAAAATTACATTGCATCCTTTTTTAGTGAGTTGACCAACACTACTCACGTTATGTTTCAAATATGGGGCATATAACACATTTGGTATGCGTTTTTGTTGGCCTTATTTGGTCATGATATTGACCACTCCTTTACCCTTCACATTTACAATAGAGTCTATGCATAATTTAAATTATCTTTACTAATTCATCCAATTTGAAAAAAAATATTTATTACGAGTCATGTGATTACTAGAGCCACTATCTAAAATCCATACATCATTTGAGGTTTTATGGGTAGGAAAAAAAGTAAGGAACAAATATTCTTCATTGTTATAAGAGGTATTCAAATAATTGACAGTTTATTTTCCTAGCTCATCTTTCTTCTTCCTACATTCACTCCTGTAATGACCTAGTTTATTTCAATAATAACATTTAATATTAGATTTATCATACCTTTGAGTTCTCCGTGAGCCTCTGTCATCACTCCTTCTTTCTTGTTCTAAATATCCATCATTGTATTTCTGCCTCCTGCCTCTACCACCTTTTCTTCTACCTTTGTCTCTTGATATTTGTATTCCTATGGAAAGAGAAACATGAGCCTTGAATACATTTTCAAGCAAGGAATTGTCATTTTTATTGATTCTGTATTCATGGGAGAGAAGAGACCCTGTGAACTCATATACAAAGAGATGATTTAAATCTTTTGCTTCTTCAATCTTTGGGACTGTCGAATAAAAATTATTGGATAGAGTTATGAGAATATTCTTGAATACGTTATGATCCATAACATCTTCACTGTACACCTTCAATTGATTTACACATGTCATTACTTGTGTCATTTACTGATCTATTGAATCGGACTCCTTCATTTCTACAGTTTCAAAATCTCTTCTCAAAGTTTCTAATTTCATTGTCTTCACCTTGGTGGCTCCCTAATAGGTTCTTTCCAAGATATCCCAAGTGGTTTTAGAGAACCTCACAAGATAAATATTGGGAAATATGGTTTCATCCAAAGCATATTGGATGAGATGCAATGCCTTTGCATCCTTCCTTCCATTTTCTCTTAACTAATTTATCTAGGAATTTGTTAGGACCCGTTTGACTACTTCCTTCATTGGTTTTGTATACCCATGTGATAGACAATTCCAAACATCCCGAGCCCTCAACAAAGTCAACAGTTTTATTGACCACACTTCATATTTTTTCCAGTGAAAGTATGAATATGGGAAAAGGTATGACTACTCAAAGCCATTTTCCTCTTTCAATTGTATCTGATCTAACAATCTATAATTTATCTTATCAAATAATTATAATGTAATTATAAAAATCAGATATCAAAAAACATATACCCTTATGGCATTGCAAACCTTTCTTGTGGACTTCCTGACTAACATTGTGGTCCAAATCTCTTGTTGCAGATGATGACCCTTTCTTGACAAGAATAACCTACCCCAATCTATCGTGAAAACAAATCAACCATATCACTATCCAAAAATCATGTTTTTCACCAGAAAATAAAGCATATAGATACTAGATATAATTTTGTTAGAGATCTTGTAAATAAGGGTGATATACCTTTGCCCAGATTCTTGCTTTCACAAGGAAGAAATATGAAGCATGGTCAAAACAAATGATGAATTTATTTAGGGCTCAAGATGTTTGGGATCATGTATCAAGTGGGTATATAGAACCAATGAATGAAGCAGTCAAACAGGCCCTAACAAATGCCCAGAGAAATCAATTAAGAGAACAAAGAATGAAGGATGCAAAGGCACTGCATCTCATCTAGATTTTTTTGGATGACACTATCTTTCCTGATATTTCTCTTGCGAGGTTCTCTAAAACCGCCTTGGAAAGCACCTATCAGGGCACCACCAAGGTGAAGATAGTGAAATTGCAAAATTTGAGAAGAGATTTTGAAACTTTAGAAATGAAGGAGTTGGAGTCAATAGATCAGTCCATGACCCGAGTAACGACAACCGTAAATTGGTTGAAGGTGTACAATGAAGATGTTCCATATCATAAGGTAGTTGAGAATATTCTCATAACCCTATCCAAATTTTTTTCTTCTATAGTCACAATGATTGAATGAGCCAGAAAAAGAATGAGGAAGATTTAGAAAAAGAAAGGAGGATCGATGACAGAGGCTCATAGAGAACTAAAYGGTATGATAAATCTAAGATTAAATTTTAATATTGCAATAAATTAGGTTATTACATGAGTGAATATAGGAAGAGGCAAGCTAACCTAGGAAAACAAAATGTCAATTATTTGAATACCTTTAAGAATATTGAAGAAATTTTGTTCCTTACTCATCTTGCGACCCACAAAACCTCAAATGATGTATGGAATTTAGATAGTGGCTATAGTAATCACACAATAGGAAATATATATTGATTTCAAATTTAGATGAATTAGTAAAAAACAAGTTAAATTAGGAACAAAATTTTATTAATGTGAAGGGTAAAGGAGTGGTCAATATCATGACCAAATAGGGCCAAAAAAAAGACATACCATATGTGTTCTATGCCCTAGGTTTGAAGCATAACCTGATTACATTTGGCCAACTAACTCGGAAATGGTACATTGTAATTTTCAAGGTAGAAGAGTGTTTCATTTATGATACCCCCCTAGTAATAATTTGATTTTTAAAATTCATATGACCAAGAACCAAATGTATTTTCTTGTTATGACTTCTGTAAAACATGATATCATTTTCCCAAAAGGAAACTTACATGGATGAATTATGGCTTTGACATTCCATATATGGTCATCTTCATTTCTTTGGTTTGAAGTTGTTGCATTAGAAAGGGATGGTAAGACACATTCCTTCCATCCATGAACTAGCTGGTACATGTAAGTGTTTCATTCTTTCAAATCAAGACAAGGATAGATTCCCTAAAGGTGTATCCTATATAGCTAATGATCCCCTATAGCTGATTCATACTAACTTGTGTGGACCAATACATACTCAGTTGCTTGGAGGAAGTTATTATTTTTTTACTTTCATAGATGAATATAGTAGAAATACCTGGGTGTACTTATTTGGGAGGAAATAAGAATCATTTTACATGTTCAAAGAATTCAAGGCACCAGTCGAGAAATACAATGGCTACCGGACTAAAATGTTGAGATCAGAAAGAGGAGGGGAATATTATTCGAGTGAGTTTAATTATTTTTTCAAGGAACATGGCATCAAATGAAAAATCATGACTATGTATACACCACAATAGAATGGTGTAGCTTAGAGGAAAAAATACTATCACGAATATGGAAAGGAACATGCAGAAAGGGAAAAACTTGTCACATGATTTTTAGGGAGAAGCAATAGCTTGTTCTATATATATATTGAATAGATCACCCACAAAAAGTGTGATTAATAAAGTTCCACAAGAAGCATGGTCAGGTATGATTTCTTTTGTAGCACAATTCAAAGTCTTTGGGTGCATAACATATGCCCTTGTACCTAAACAACAAAGGAAGAAATTGAATGACATGAACAAGAAATGTATTTTCATTGAATACAATGAAAAATCCAAGGCCTACAGACTATACAATATAGTTTTAATCCCTAGAGAAAGGCCCATGTTAAGTATAAAATCTCTTATTAAGCTCTATATATTGAATTATTACATTTATAGTGTTATATTTGTATGTAGGATAGAACCCTTCATTGTACCCTTTCATTATAATTGTACATTTTGTCTCCTATATATATATATATATATATATAATAAGGGGACCTAGTCTTAGGATTATCTCATCTCATCTTTTACATTGAATATATTATAAAAGGAGGCTTTCTCCTCAAAGTTGATAGTTATTAACTGAATTTTTATCATACTCAAGGAGTTTTTCATAACATTTGGTATCAAAGCATAGATCCTAGGTTTTTTATTCTTAAAACGATTCCTTAGAATTTTCTCTATAACATTTTTTTGGGATGCTTCATACAATAAAATTTGAAGGTTACTCAAGCAACATATTCAAGTACATCTGATAAAAATTTCAAGTTTTGGTTCGTTACAATTTCAAAAATATAGCCTATGGAAGTTAGGGTTTGTGACTAGTCTTGAAATTAGTCTCAAATGGTCCATATTTTTATTTTCACTATAAAATCATTTTAGTGAAGTTTCAAACTTTGAAATTTGCAGAATATTGAGGAGAAATAGGGAATAGACATACTCCAAATTAAAGAATTGAAAGTTACATAGCTTACAATTGACATAAATTTTGATTGTAAGATCTATTTTTTATGATTCAAAATTTGTTATAAAGAGGAGAATTATTATTTTTTCACATGGCTCCAAAGGTTCCTCCAAAAGTTATTTCACCAAATAAACCTCCAGAGAGTTCAACCATGACTTAAGAAGAAAGAGAAGAAATCTTTCACCAGATTGGAAAAGTGGAAAAGAAGATGGATGGGGTGGAAAACAATATAGATGAGGTGGAAAATAAGATGGATGAAAATAAGAAAGAGATGGAAAAGAAGATGGATGAAAATTGGGAGCATATAGAAAAGAAGATGTTAGAATTGAAAAATTCCATGTCTTCCATGATCTTACATGCTATAGATGAGAGACTCCCTCAAGGAGATATCAAAATGCAAGGAAATGATGAAAATGTAGAGAAAATAAAGATTGATTCCCAGAATCATGATTATTCACCACTTCAAGATCCACATCATCGAGGTTTCAATGCGGAACTAAGGAACTGCATCATTCCAAATATTGATATGAGGAAGTTTGATGGTAAAGGTCTAATAACATGGATATTCTAGATGGGGAAATACTTTGTATTGGATATATTACACACCCACCTAGTATTTCCTTTCCTAAGTTTATTAGTCTACGTTGAGGGTGCCATTGTCTAAGATATTATCCCCTAGATGAGTGTGCCACATCCTCTTCAATCATTACTCAGTTGTGCTTCAGTTGGACTAGTGGAGTCAAGTCTTGCATGGAAACCTCGATATTATCACCAAGTGTTGCATTCTCATCTTGGGATCATCAGTAGGAGGGCACACTCATATTGGGATCATCACTAGGAGGGTGCACTTGACATGCATGAGGCTAGGAGGGTGCACCACATGTGCATTCATGAGATTCTCTCCACTCCACTTGTGTGAGCTAGTTAATTGATGACTACATGGATGGTTAACTAGGATTAGGTGGTATTTCACTCCCATTTATGCCAGTGTGTGTCTACATATCTCTACATCACTACTATGTCACATTATTTCATCCTTGTAGAGTATATCAGTTGTATTTTTTCATTCTCTCATTGTGTGAAATTCAATTCTTTTCATTCTTTTGTCTGATTCTTATCTTCTTCTATCAACCTTCTAAGTTTGTTGTTCATTGTTTCTAGTTATATTCTCTATGTAGGATTCACTACAATTTCACATGGTATCAGAGCCCACAGGTTCTAGGAATAAGGCACACAAATAATCATTTACAGGTAAAAAATATTGAAGCAACTGCAAAGTATGGAAATTTCTTCGTCAACATTTCTTACGCCATAGAATTAATTTGATTGGAAGAAAATGATTCTACTTCTACTAAGAGGAAGAGGCTTATATAGAATACCCATAGTAGCATAAACTGAACCCACATCTGCAATCAATAAAACCAAATACTTCAACCTCATGGATGAGTCCTTCAGTCTCCTTTGCATGTCCATCTCCCAAATTATTGTTTCATGTTGAATATTTTGCTACTCTAAATGAGGTTTGGACCAGTCTAGAAGGTATGTTCAGAAAATAGGATGAGATGCATGGCCACATGCTCGATAATGAGTTAAATTCATTAGATCTAAGTAGTTTTGAGAATATCCAAGACTTCTTCACAAATCTCAAATCCTTATTACTTCAACTAAAAAAATACAAGATCATAAAATCAAAGAAAGAAAAATAGTTTATTCTTTCTATTCTATCAAATTTGGGTCTAGAATATGCCATCTTTATCTTCACATTTCATACAGTAAGGATTAAATTGGGTGCAACTTGGACAATTCCCACATTGGATGTATTCATCGAGTCCCTGATGCATGAGAAAGTCAAGCTCATCAAGATGTGAAAAATGAAGAGATCCAAAGAACATGCACCTATTGTGCATGAGAGAAACAAATCCAACTCAATATCCAAATGGAAAGGAAAGGGAAACAAGGATCTAGATCCAAGAAAGGGAGGCAAATTCAAACCTTCTGATGAATCTTCTTGCTCTAAAGTGGGAAATGAACAGAGAGAGAAATCAAAGTGAGGTTATTGAAATCATGGTTACCATATCGATTCATCTTGTATGGAGAAAACTATTGAACTCATGGAACAAACACTCCAGTGTAACAATCTTGGGGATTGCATTCCTGAAAATGCCAAGAAGAAGTCGGGAGAAAAGCACCAGAAACTAGAGGTAATGCACATGATTTTATTGCAATTAATTCTTCTATAGATGCAGGGATCATTGATTCAGGAGCATCACACTACATGAAAACCTCAAAATATGTCATTTAATCTCTAAAAAAATGCATGGGTTCTCCCATTCTCATGGTATATGACTCTCTAGCAGAAGTCTCTCGAAAAGGGACAATGGATATCGGTAATGGAAGTTTTGTGAATGTCTTGCACGTTATGAAATCTTCATAAATATACTCTCTATGTACCAAATCACATATATAGGCACAAGGAAAATGGTGGAATTCACATTGGATTCGATGAAAATATTTGACATGGAAGACAACTCCAAAATTGTTGTAGGTGAGGTGGATCATAAATCTAGATTGTACACATTCTCTAAATTTGTTGCTAAATCATATTCTACATTTCTACTAACTCATGCCAATGATGATAGTAAGATTTTGCATGAAATATTTGGCCATTTAAATTTCATGTACATGAAACAACTCAAAAAACAAGGGATGGTGTAAGGCTTTACATACATACAATTTTCTAATAGAGTTTGTCAAGGATGCATTCTTGGCAAGCATCCTTGAGAGAAATTTGAGAAAGGGAAGACACATAGGGAATCCTCTTTGTTAAGTACCAAAGACCTGAATACAAAAAAAAAGACAATAGATCCAAAGAGAAATATAGAAAACCCACAGTTTATTATATTGAAAACCATTAAGGTTGGGCAACACCATACAATGGATCCTATTATGGAAGGGATCCTATCCTGTTCACTTGCCTATTTGAGGGGGAAACCTCCTAATGAGCTACACTCTCCAAATACAATACTTATATTCATACCCCATTACATTAATTTAACCCCTTTATATAGTTCTACCAACCACCTAAGAAAATTCTAGAGGAGGAACCTTCTAGAAGTAGAACCTTCTAGTAAGTCCTCTTACATTTATTAGATCTAACTACCATAGTGGGACCTATTTAATAATATAGTGGACCTAGTCCACCTTACATTTAATGGCCTCCACTATTATCACTATGGGCCCTCCAAACCCCCCCAATACACCTCTATCTACACTATATTCCATCCCCCTTATGAAAACGTTTTCCTCAACTCTTGTTATGAGGGTGTACAACCATATACCAAGGTCCCATGGATAAGTGTGGACCATAGTGTTGAAGTAGACTAGAGAATCAGGGTCCTTTGTATAAATGTGAGCTACCATGCTAAAGTAGTCCAACTTCCACTGTGAATTTGGGTCCCATATATAAGTGCTCATGTGAAATCCACATTGAAGAAATATGAACTCAAGAACTAACTGAAAATCATGCTCTAAATATCGACACTGGTCATGTGGATCGAAATATGTAGAACTGACCAAAAAATCATCCATTACTACTGGAAAATAATAAAACTAAAGAATAATATGTGGATAATTCTCTTGTTTACTCTCCAGTAATTTATCTACATGATGTGGAGTAGATTCATAGAAGAGAAAATGGAAGTGATTTTCATCCCATAAATGACAACTATCCATATACCAATCATTGCAATCAACCTCAAAATCATACAAAGCATATACTTCTTGATTATATTCATCCTTGATGTTTTCCATAATATATCCCTCATGTAGGTGATCCAAGGACGTATGAATATTGTGATAACTGTCATTGGGGTCATGTAGACCATCCATGATGCCTTGCAGATGGTCATGCATATTGGCTTTGAGGGCTTCAACCTTTCGTATAATTTCTGTGAGCTAAGAGTGATAATCCATCAAAAACACCACATATAATATACCAAAACAAATATCTTAAAATTGTATATCCAAGGGCTCTGATTTGGTAGAAATATGAGTACCCTGTGAGAAGTGATGAGCTCTGTAGTCCTGTCGCCGTCACAAAGACCCTAAAAAATGGTTGATTTTAAATTAGTGATATCTTCACTTCCAGAGCTATAATTTAGGTGATTTGTTTTTTGAAATCAGTTATTTTTGAAAGAAGAAATCAGATCTATAATTTTGTTTAGCAAATTCATCCCCATATGCTACAAAAATAAGAAAAATTGCATGACCGTCGACAAAAAAACCTTGAAAATAACAGATTTTAAAATGTCGATAACTTTACTTCCTGGACTCTGGTTTGGACATTTTTTTTTAATTGGGTGTTTTTCTGAGAGGAACTCAGATACACATCTAATTTATACAATTTTTTCACTAATATATATATATATATATATATCATCCAAAATTTTGTGGCCCTCCATTTTATTCTCCGAAAAAATATGCAAAAATAGAAAAAACAATTGCCCCTTTTATGTGGCCAAAGAAAGTGCTATGTTACCAATTGTTAAGTACCTAAATAGATATGCAAATATAATTTATAAATAACACTTAATCTCAACAAGAATAAACCAAACCATTCACTGAATAATCAACACAAGAATATGAGAAAAAACCCTTAATGTAGGGTAACACCATATATTAATCCTTATGGAAGGATAAAACTCCTCAAGCAATCCTTGCTTGTACAATCACAATATTCTTCACTTTAGAAATATACTCCATAAACAACTGCGAATAAACCAAACCATTCAATGAACAAAAGAAATAGAAAAAACCATTGAGGTAGGGTAACACCATATATTAATCCTTATGTAAGGATCAAAATCCTCAAGCAATCCTTTCTTGTACAATAACAATATTCTTTACTATACTCCAATACATTGCTTACACTTCTTTGTATAGCATTATTTATCTTCTAGAAAAATTCTATAGAAGGAATCTTCTAGAAAGCCTATTTATTATATCTAGCTACCATAGTGGACCTAATCCACCTTACATTGAATGACCTCCACTAATAATACATAACCACATAACCATTGAGTACCTCACTAGGTACCCCATATTACCTCCATAGCTATACTAAACTCTCCCTTGCATCTTGTTCAGAGTGAACTCATGCGTTCTTTCCCTAATCCTCCCATAAGAAAGGACCAATATGTGTTGACTTTTATTGATGATTGGTCACGATACACATGGGTGTACCTTCTCAAGAAAAAATATGAAGTGTTTGAGCATCTCAAGAATTTCAAAGCACATCTAGAGAAGTAGTCTAGGAAAATGATCAAGATCCTATGCACAGATAATGGGGGGGAGTATGTAAACAAGGATGTAAAACATCTTTGTGATTAATCAGGTATTCAGTTACAACACATAGTTCCATACACTTTGTAATAGAATGGGGTAGTTGAGAGGGAGAACCAATATTTGAAAGAGATGACAAGTTGTAAGTTGCATGCAAAGTCCCTTCCCTCCAAAATTTGGGTTGAAGCATTCAACTATTCCACGTACATACAAAACCGATCTCCTCACAAATATTTGAAATAAATGACTCCTTTTGAAGCATGGATCAATAGGAAATCAGAAATGAAACACTTCCACATTTTTGGATCACATGCATGGGATTGTGTACCTTTAGAGAAGAGGAAGGCTTTGGAGACTCAAATCATATACTGCATATTTGTGGGTTATCCTGAGGGTGTAAAGAGATATAGTTTTATAGAGCCTGCAATAGAAAATTTAATCATTGAAAGGAGTGTTTGATTCAAAGAAAGTCCATTGCATGCATCTTCGGAACAACATGCATAATTTTTTTTTCTTCCTCTTGTACCATATATTCGAGATGGTGCATCCTGCCACTCAGAAAAGATTTCAGATATGATTTATAAATAATATTTGGAATATCATGAGCATGCATGTGAAGATCCATATCTAAGACCCAAATGGATATAGTCCACCCTACAGGAAGCAATTGATATCATGGGGGATCCCAACAGATCAAAGGAGGATGGGATCCCAATTTGAGGAGGCTCCAAATGCATTGACAACCATGAAACCAATAATGCCCATGCATTCCTACATTGTTATATCCTCATACCCTCAAATCTATGTAGAGGCTAAAGGGAATCCCAACTGGGAAACAACTATGAACAAGGAGTACAACTCCCTCATTGAGAACCATACTTGGGACTTGGATCAACTTCCTTCAAATAGGAAGATTGCCAGGTGCAGATGGGTATATAGGATGAAGAAAGAGACAAATGGTATCATGATCTAATAAAAATAAATATTGTTGGTGAAATGCTTTCAACAAGTTCGTGGGATTGATTATGATGAGACATTTTCTCTAGTAGAAAATATGGATTCCATACGGTTATCCCTAGTCATTGCAACAACAAGGAGATGTGATGTTTACCACATGGACATGCATAATTCCTTTATTCACGATGATATCAAAGAAGAGATATACATGGAGTATCCACAGGGGTACATACAAAACTCCTCTCTAGTTTGTTGACTCAAAAAGTCACTCTATGACGTCAGGAAGGCTCCTAGAGCATGGTATGATAAAATGGATTCTTACTTACATTCTCAAAATTTTATTCATTGTAAATTAGATCCTTGTTGGACCTCGACCAAGTTTTGTGGAAATGTTGGTCATTTTTGACCATTTTTTATACTTTGACAGGTTGGTTGAAGATGGAGCGCCTAGGCGAAGCGGAGATCATGGGATCTCACCCTTTTTGCGGGATTTTTGGGTTTTAGGGTTTATGTAATGGGTATGGGATGTCGATCCATGGGTTTTCCCATGTAAGAAGGAGACCTAGTAGGATGATGGCTTAGTGCTAATGTTATCTATGTGAAAGAAGATGTGTTAAGGCTTGTAGAGCTAAGTGCAAGTGTTTTGTACCAATTGGAGATGCAGAATTCTTCGACCCCGACCTCATCAGAATTCTTGTGGTCACCAAGAACAAGTTGACAGAATCAAGGTAGAGATGAAGGGGGTACAACAAGCTCTCTATTCGAGCTGCGTAGTGTCTACTACACTGTCATCATCATAAGCTGTAGAGTTGGGGGATGAGCCCACCTAACTACGCAGATTAGCAAATGCAACAAAGGCTCGCCTTCGACATGTACAGGAAAAAAAAAAGAAGGCCACAGAGGCCTTGAAGCAAGCAAAGGAGGAATCCATAGAGAAATGTTGGGTTGCGCAGCAAGAGAAAGATGACCTCTGGGTGAATTTTGAAGAGGACAAAGAGCAAATCCAAAAAGAAAAAGAACAACTGCTTGTGGAGCAGATTGGGGTTAGAGAAGTAGTAACTAGAGCACTTCGCTCTGTGACAAGATTGGCTCAGATGGAATAAGAGACAACTCAAATCCAAGTGGGGAAGCTTGCTGAAGCCATTCAGCAGCTTCAATCAAGAGTAGCAGAGTTAGAACTGCAAGCAGTGCCGAGCACTCCGCAAGAAGTGAGAGATCAAAGGGAAGAAATTGCTAGGAGTGCAGTAGAAAGAATCAGGGCGTTAGCATCAAAATGAAAGAAATTAAGTAACTGAAGTGTGCATACCTATGAGCTCCTTGCAGAATACCCAGAGCTAAGGATATTGGAGGCACAACTCTAGGAGGCGAAGCAATAGGCATCGACAGTGCAAGTGCAACTGAAGAATCTTACAAATGTTGAGAAGATGAAGAGATTGTAGGAGAAACACACAGTTCAACAGTAGTTCACTGCTATCCAGAGCAGAGTGATCAAGGTGACACAATGACTCCAGCTGGTGTAGGACAAAGCCTACACCCTCTTTGAAGAAATCGAGGGACAAGGATCATAGCTAAAATAGGTGGTCGCAGTAGTGAAATAGCACCTGGAAGGGCCTATCACTGAGCAAGTCATTCAGGAGTTCATCGAGAAGGAGGCTCTAGCGAAGTAGCAAGTTAAGGCAGCTTGAGCTAAGATCGAGGCCTTCAAAGCAGTGTTTTCCATATCAGAGTGACTCAGGACGATTCACAGGTGAGTTTTGGGGGCTTTTTGGCCCTCGACCAAGTTTTTGTGGAAATGTTGTTCATGTTTGACCATTTTTGAGACTTTGACAGGATCATCGAAGACGAAGCACCTAGGCAAAGCGGAGATCAAGGGATCTCACCCTTTTTGTGGGATTTTTGGGTTTTAGGGTTTATGTAATGGGTATGGGATGTCAGCCCATGTTTAGGACCCTTTTTTTAATGTATAAATAAGTAGCTAGGTGATGTAAGAAGGAGACCTAGTAGGTCGATGGCTTAGTGCTAATGTTAGTTATGTGCAAGAACATGTGTTAAGGCTTGCAGAGCTAAGTGCAAGTGTTTTGTAAGTGATTTGTGCACAGACTATGTAAAGGCTCTATGCTTGGACCTAACTCGGGGAAGGAGGATCTGGCAAGGTGCGCACAGATCTCATGTCCTATATGGAGTTGTCTTGGTGGCTCTGTGCTTGTAAGAATATTGAAGGAGACTAATAAAGAAGAGAAGAAGAGTTGGTGGATGTAGCCCCACATTGGGGTGAAACACATATATCCCGTGTCGATGTGCTTTGTGATTTGTTGTTTATGTTGGTTATGTATTTATCTACTTAGTGCACTGATCTTGATGTGTAATAGATAGATCTATTGATGCTTAGTGCTTTAGGTATGAATGAATGTTAGATTTTCTCGAATGTTATGTACTGAATGGTTAGATGTACTTAGATCTTGTTTAATATTGCATTGTTCTGTAATCAAGGGTTTAACCTGCGATGTGAATAAGGGTTAAATACTAATGAATGTTAATTTCTAAGTTCTATGTTAAGTATTATGATCACATATCTGTGTCCCAACTAGGTTGTAGACACTTGAGTCCTGCAACCCCCCTCTCTACCTCAGGTGAGACTTCATCTGCTTCACAGGTGTTTCTGAAAGGCCTGGTAGTTAGGGTTTTGTTGGTGCATTGTTGACATGTTGAACCCTGGTCTGCCCCTGTGCCAACAATCCCAATGTTTATATGCTGAGAAATTATGACCCTCTATTGATTTTAATGTTATATGTATATCATCTATTAATCACAAGTAGTTTAGACTTAGTTATTTATGCAGTAAATAATTCCGTACATGACAGGTTTTCAATGTTTAACATGGGTCCATTATAGTGCTTCCTTGGTCTGAAATCATCTAAGATGATTCAGGAATCAAATTCTCTTAGGAAAAGTATGTTAGATATCTTTTATTCATGTTCAACATGATTGACTATAAACCAATAGCCACATATTTCTTATCAAGGGTTAGGCTCGAGACTGGTATGGATACACCATTGGTGAATTTCATTAGAAATCAACAACTAGTGGGGAACCTCCTTTATATAACTCACTCCCATCCAAATATCTCATATCCAGTGGGAGAAGTTTCTAGGTACATGAAGGAGCTGCATGAGCTACACTAGAAATATTACAAGCACATCCTCTAATATGTAAAGGGTACTACTAGTCATGTGATTCATTATGCAATATGTTGTACATTGTATCTCATTCACGATACAAATTCAGATTAGGCTGGCGATATCAAATATCACAAGTCCATTTCAAGGTACATTCTTAGTTTAAGATTTGGTCCCATTTGTTAGTTGAGTAAAAAGAAATCAACAATTTATTTATCATCAGCAGAGGCCAAGTACATAGGAGTGACCAACATTTCCATTCAGGCTCTATGGTTAAAGAAATTCCTCACCAAGCTTGGTATCATATTTCATCAGTCTGACTCTCATCTAGTGTGACAATCAGAGCATAATGATTTTTTGCAAAGATTCAGTGCAATGGCAGAGAAAAAAAACACATTGATATCCACATGAATTACATAAGAGAGTTGACTCATGATAGGATCATTGACTTACAATACTATCCTTCATTATAAATATTGCTGACATCTTCACCAAAACCTTCACCAAGCAGAAATTCCACTTTATGTGGGACCTCCTTGGGGTGAAGGACACAACT
>JASDQU010099884.1:372526-391624 GCA_032191745.1 Picea mariana | reverse complement strand
GGGTGTTCCCATAAGTTTCTCCCTCTTACCTCTTTTTCAATGTTCTCTTTTTCTTAGCTGCATTGTAAATTGGGTGCCTAACATGGCTTCTTTTCGGGACCCATTCATTGTGTACTCCCTAGTAGTGTTCAAGGGGGTTTTGGAGATATTACACACCCACCTCATATTCATTTTCCTAAGATTATTATTCTATGTCAAGGGAGCCCTTTTTTTGAGATATTCCCCCTTAAATGAGGGCACCACATCCTCTTCAGTCATTATTGAATTGTACTTTAGTTAGACTAGTGGAGTCAAGTCTTGGATGGAAACCTCGGTAATATCACCAATTTTTGCATGCTCACCTTGGGATCTATTGGGCCTAAGAATTGCCATATTTTATGATGCCATTAGCCATTCTTTCACCTATTTTTCCCTTCCATTTTCATTCACTTCATTAACCATATTTCCATAATTGTTCATTTTCACCCTGAGCTTCACATGTAATATGTACACTAAAATGGTAAATTTACCATGATTTGGTGATTAGTTAGAGTAGATATTATGGTTTCCTAACTTATGAAGTTCAACAATTGTTTTGGCAATTTTGCAGCTGATTGGCAGTTCTACTAGTCAAAGTTTCCATGTCATTTCCTACTAGATGAAGGGGAATCTTAAAAATATAAAATATGGGTTTTGTCCCGAATAGTGTCATTTAGGTGAATCATGAGGAAAATATACAAAAAGTATAGAACAAGTGGTGTATGATTGAGATTTCCAAATATTAGTCACTCTAGCTTGAAATTCTAGAGCTAAGTGGTTTTGACCAAGTTGCTCATACCCACGAATTTGGGAATATGGATCTCATGAAATATTTTGTATTATCCTATTCAAATTATCTTAGATCAAATACAAGATTTGGTGGAGGAGATACACATGTTTAAGATCTAGGATTTGTTGGTTATGAGATCCACTTGTTTAGGATCTAATCTCATTTTGATATGTATAAATATGAGAAGATATCATAGCTTCATAGTTTAGTAGTTCAGAGTTTAGTAGTTAAATAATTAGAGAGTTAAAGAAGAGGAAGAGAAGGATCATTGTAATAATTTTGATACTGGAATACAGAGCTTTTTGTTGCACATCAAGAGTTCTCTACTGTATTCCTCCTTGGAAGTATATGCCAAGAGAGGCATGGCCCCCTCTCTCTGGTATACGCTTCCTAATTAGTTTTCTTTCTGTTGTGTGATGTTATTTCATTAATTTTTCATTTCAGTTATTGCTCATTCATTTATGCTCTTTCATTTATGCAAGTATGGGTTTCCCTACATAGTTAGGAATTAAAGTCCAGGTTTCTTTAATGATCATAAAACCAGTTGATGATATTGCTTTTCAACCAAAGGAATGGGGTTAAAATTTGAAATATAAGTCCATTGACCTCAGTTGAACTTTGTAGCATTTCATTTCTGCAAGTTTTTATTCTCAGTTTGATCAAGCTACAAGAATTGTTCAAGCCATGAAGTAGCTAACTTATCATTGTAAGAGAGCACTTGTATCCTTGACTCTAATTCTTAGAAATTTCTTTTCAAGCAAAGCATTTTGATTAAGATTTCTTAGTTTAGAGTTAGTTTCCTACTCCTGCATATTTTTTGTCGGTATCTCACAAGCCTACAAGCCCCTAGATTGATGAATTAAATGTAACAAAATTCATGAAATAAAATTGACTGACATGATCATCACCAAGAGGGCACAATCACCTTTGGATCATTACTAGGAAGGCACACTCGCCTTGGGATCATCACCAGGAGGAAACACTTGATGTGCATGAGGCTAGGAGGGCGCACCACATGTGCATGCATGAGATTATCTCCACTCCACTTGTGTGAGACAATTAATTGATGAATTCATGGGTAGTTAAGTAGGACTAGATGGTGGTTCACTCTCGTTTCCGTCAGTGTGTGTCAACATATCCATAGATCACTACAATGGCACATTAGTTTATCCGTGTAGAGTATATCAATTGTAATTTTTCATTCTCTCATTGTGTGGAATACAATCATTTTCATTCTTTTCTCCAATTCTTATCTTCTTATATCAACCTTACAAGTTTGTAGTTCATTGTTTCTAGCTAGATTCTACGTGCAGGTTTCACTACAATTTCACACTTTGATCTACACCCAGTGCCAAGGTTACAAAAGGTACCTATTGCATCCTTGTATTTAAAAAATTATCAATTTTTTTGGTATCAATGGCTTTGTGAAACAAAAAATAATTCTATTATCTCTTGGTCCATTTTAATAGATGAATTGATATCACATTACGTGGAATTAAGAAAAACATATTCTTTAGTCAATTGATAAATCTTCCACAAAAAGGTCCAATTAAAGAGCACATTCAACAATTCCAAAAGCTTAGTGTCATGGTAAATAAAATTCCTAAGGATAATTTGTTAGATATTTTTATGGGAACTTTAAATGACAACATTCAACATGAGGCACATATTTTCAAACCTAAATACCTAGAGCAAGCTTTCAATATGGCAAGGAAAGTGAAAAAATAATATGGCTACTAGAAGGGTGGCCACTACCAACTATAGAGAGAACCATATTCCCTTTCCTAAACTCACTCAATTGACAAGGTTGACACCTCAACAAATGTATGAAATAAGAGTAAAGGGAATATGTTTCAATTGTGATAACAAGTACAATAAGGGGCATAAATGTAGTGAGAAGAAAATATTATACATAAACTGTGAAGAGGAATAAAATAAAAAATTGGAACCATCAAAAGATATAGATCTACTAGAGACTACTCCAACGATATCTTGTCATGCATTGGCTAACATCAGTACTCCACAAACCATCAAGATACAAGGATACATCAAAAATAAAAAGGTAAGAATGTTGATTGATTCTGGTGGTACCCATAACTTCATCAATTAAAAATTAACAAAATATCTCAATTTCTTTGTATTTATAGCACTGAAGTTTCAAGTAATGGTTGTAGATAGAGGTACCATAAATTGTTCTAGGAAGTTCCATAGTATTAAGCTCAATATGGGGGAGTATTTATTAGATAGTCCCATGATTTCCATCCAAATGAGTGGTGTTGATGTTGTAATAGGGGTCCAATGGTTAGAATCATTAGGAACAATGACCCTTAATTTTGAAGATCTTTTGATGAGAGTTTCATGAAATGGAAAGGAAATTGAGCTTAGAGGTATCCAAGGGAAACCATATAAGGCAACAAGCTCTAACAACATGCAAAAATTACGCAAAAAGGGACATTGTGGACTCCAAATAGTTATCAACAACCATTCCAAAGTATTTATATGGATGCCTAAGGGTATATTCTTCCCGTGCGAGATCATGAACATGCTATTCATTTGCAACCGAGAAGTGTACCACCTAACATTAAGCCTTACATGTATCTATATTCATAGAAGAGTGACATTGAGCATATGATCCAAGAAATGTTAGATGCAAACATCATTCAACCTAGACAAAGTTCTTTCTCTTCACTGGTAGTGATGGTTATGAAGAAGGATGGTTCATGGAAAATGTGTCCAGATTATAGATAGGTCAATAAAATGACCATCAAAGATAAGTTTTGTATTCCTGTCATTGATGAATTATTAGATGAATTGCATGGAATAATTTTCTTTACTAAGTTGGATCTTTGTTTGGGATATCATCAAATTAGAATGAGGGAATAACAAAATTCCAAAAATATCCTTTAAAACACATGAAGATCATTATGAGTTTTTTTTTATGCCATTTGGACTTACTAATGCACCTTCAAAATTTCAAATATTGATGAATTCTATTTTCAAACCCTTAGAAAATTTGTGTTAGTATTTTTTTATGACATGCTCATCTACAACAAATATTGGGAAGAGCATGTACAACATGTTGATAGAGTATTACAACCTTTGGAAGAGAAAAAACTTTATGCAAATCCTTCCAAGTGTGCCTTTTGGGTTCAAGAAGTGGAATATTTGGGTCATATTGTATCTCATGAAGGTGTGAAAGTGGACCCTAACAAAATTAAAGCTATGAGGGAATGGTCAATTCTTAAAACCTTGAAGAAAATTTGAATATTCTGATGGTTGATAGGCTATTACCACAAGTTTTTCAAGAGATATGGTCAAAAAGTGACACCGATAACAACACTATTAAATAAGGAATCATTTTCTTGAACTTAATAAGAAACCAAATATTTTGAAAAACATAGGGAAGCTATGTGTACAACTCATGTACTAGCCACAACTGACTTCACAAAATCATTTATTGCAGAGTGTGATACCTCAGTTCGTGGAATTAGTGCATTTTTAATGCAAGAAGGAAGTCCCCTTGCCTCTGAAAGTGTCCAAATTAAAAGGAAAAACTCACTCAAACCCATTTATGAAAAAAACAATTTTCCCATACTACACGCATTTAAGAAATGGTGCCCTTACCTAGTAGGAAGACAATTCGAGGACCCTTGTGCATTAGATAAATTTGTATGGAAGAATGATTTTCTATGGTATCATGATTGCCTATATTTATGTAAGAATTCCCTACTCAAATACAAGGTCCTTCTATAATTTCACACTTCTCCTATAGGAGGACTTTCAAGGTTCTTGAAAAATTACCACAAGATCAAGAAGGATTTTTTAGGGGAAGGTATTAAAACTGATGTTCAAAATTTTGTGTATGAATGTGTGGTTTTCAAGTAGAATAAGGGAGAGATAATCAAGATTCCAGGTCTCTTATAACCATTAGCTATACCAATTCAACGTTGGGAAGAAGTTTCAATGGATTCTTGCAGGTTTACCCAAATCTGAAGGAAATACTATCACCATGGTAATAGTGGATTGACTGACAAAGTATACCCATTTTTCTCTCTTTCTCATCCTTTTAAAGAAAGTAAAGTAGCCACAACATTCATGAAAATAGTTCAAAAGCTACATGGAGTCCCAAATATTATTGTAAGTGACGATCAAGATCCAATTTTCACTAGAAAATTTTAGAATGAATTATTTTCTTATTTGGGTACTCAATTGACTCACTAGTCATCCTACTATCCTCAATCTAATGGGAAAAATGAGATTGTGAATAAACGTCTAGAAGGATATATTCATTTCTTTTCATCTAATAAACATAAACAATGGGTCAAGTGGTTTCCCTTGGCAGAATGGTGGTACAACACATCCTTCCATACTTCATAAAAAATGTGCCCATCTATTGCACTTTATGTTAGGATATTTAGACACTTAGGAGTTAGTTAATATCTACTTGGTCTAATGCGTCATTAGATAAAAGTGTATTTCTTTAGTATGCATTTGTAGTTAGAAAATTTGACTGTCATGATATGTTCCCGACATAGAGTGATCTGATGGTTCATATTCTTCTCGATATTAACGACCATTGATCCGTGGCTTAACACCCGATTGCTCCATGATCTCTATTCAAAACGCATTGAGGTTCATTTTCCGATGATCGATTGTGAGAAATTCTCTTGTAAAATATCTCTGTAAACTTTTTATTTTGCATTAATAAACTGCTCCAAGTGGTCGCGTTGGCTAGGGTCATGGATGTTTCCCCATAGGGGTTTTACCACGTCAAAACATTGATGTGTTTATCTTTGATATGGTTGTGTGAGTGGTTACTGAAGGTGTTATTCCTCTGTTGGAATACCTGTGTTATCGAACATGGTATCAGAGCCTGTTTGAAGACCCACTCTTGTTGTAGATCGAGATCATGAAGCTAAGTTGCCTCATCTCCATTTTCTACCATTTTCGTACATTTCTGGGATGACAAGACCATTCCATTGCATCTAGAGTGCTTATTTAATTTAGAAATGCTTTTCATTTCACTCGAAAATGTTTCCATTTTCCCAAGATATGACCATTTCAGCTAGATCCAGAGGTATAAAGCCTGAATACACCCTTTTTAAGTTTTTTGCAGAGTATTATTTCATTTTTATTTCGGTTTTATTTTGTTTGTTTCTGGGTTTCTACTCTATTATATCTGTGTATTCTCTTTTCCCCACGCCCTGTGCGATCTTAGAAAATCAGAAACAGATAGGAAAATATGCATTTTTTGGGTAAGCTAACCGAGATCTAAACCTTGTTGTCATCGAGAAGAGAAATTTTTTTCTTGTGTGAAAATGGTTTTTTTTTAGCATGCTTTCCAAGGCCGTCTTCAACAACAAAAACAACAACAACAACAATCCTCTTGCTAAAAAATACAATATGTTTTGCTAGTCCATTTGGTTAAAAGTTTCCTTATTAAGTAAGAGGTCTTGAGTTCAAATCTCTTTTTTTGTTACTTTTTTTTAAAAAGTTCATGCTCCATTTTAAAGTGTATTTCACTTCAAGTATAAAAGTGAATCACTACAACTAGCTTTAATATTTTAGAGTTATTTATTTTGCATGCATATTTTCTTTTATAAAGTAACTTCATTGTAAAAGTGAACCCCACTTCTTTTTATAAAAGTGGGTCACTTCATAAAGAAACTTACACCATAACTTGGTCCTTTGATTATCGTTTATGCCTTTTTTTTTAAGGGAATAACTTTCACATCCGAAGTCCATTTTCAATGCCAGTTTTTTTAAAACTGCCTAATTGTTCGATACCTTTCCATCCAGATCATCATTTTTTGTTTTTAAATCCATATTATCTACATACTTAATATGGATTCTTCAAGTAATATTTTTCTTACGAGAACCAACTACTTCCAATGGAAATCCCATACGGAGAATTTATTAAGAAATAAAGGTTTGTAACGGATTACATTGGGAAAGGAAACAAAACCTACTGATGCTGATAAGAAATTCAAATGGGATAATAGGAATGATGAAAGATGTGGAATAATGAGAGTGTCCATCTTAAGGTTCCACCTTCAACAAATTGATAAACACAAAGAAGCTCGAGAAAATATTGAATCTGTGTTTGGTAAACACAATATTATTCGAGCACAATAKTTAGAAAATCAAGTACTTAATTTAAGTCCAAGTGATGTTTCTTGCATTGAAGACTATCTATCTAATTTTAAAACACTCAGAATTTTATGTGAAGAATGTAAGATAAATATAGAAGAAGATTGTTGCATCTATCTTATTCTTTCTAAGCTAGGTAGTGCATATTATGTGTTTGTATCTACATTTTATGCCATGCAAGAGGCTCTAGGGACAACTTATCAAAAACACGCTCTTGAGAAATTTGGTCATGCTTTGATTAGAGAGCAAGATAATGTTGTACAACTTGAAGTGATCAACACTGCAGTTACCTCCAACAAAGACTTAGTCGTCCATTAGAAAGATAAAACCAAGAATCCCAAGAAGCAACATCCTTGCCACAAAAACAATCAACATAAGGGTCCCAAACCCACTCAGACAACTTCCGCACCTAATGGTGATAAATGAGCAAAATATAAAAATAAGAAGATTGACAAACATTAAAACTTTTGTGATAAACATGGTCATGTTGAGTCCAAATTTTTCAAGAAGATGGAAGCTTTAGAAGTAGCGATGAAGAATCACAACATCAATATTGATTCTTCTTCTTCTTCTGATGAGTGGATTATTGATTTAAGGATAAAGACAAATTTTCTGCTCTAAATGAATGTAACACCAAGCAAATATTTCTTGGTGATGATAGATATCTTAGTGTTGTAGGATATGGAACAATTCAAGTAGAAAATGGTCATTTAAATGATGTAATATGTGTTCCAAGTCTTTCTTGTAACCTTCTATGAGTATATCGATTCACTCATTTAGGTGAAGGTAAAACGGTTGAGTTTTCACCTGACCAAGTTGCAATAAAGGATCTAAAAGATCCTAAGCATGTTCTTGCAACTGGAATTGATGATGATATTACCAGGTTGTACAAATTTGGCAACTTGGGTCGTCATATTTTTCATCAGTTTTTGTTTTGCATAGAAATGACTTGAGGAAACTTTGGCATGAGTGGTTTGGTCATCTAAACTATCTCTCATTGCAGCAACTATGTAATCAATAGATGGTGACTAGTCTTTCTCATGCTTCATGCAAAGATGGTGTTTGTGCTGGTTGTGTTCTCAACAAACATCATTGAGACATTTTTGACAAATGTGCCTCTTGGCACGCCTCACGCCCTCTGCAGCTTGTTCACATTGATTTGTGTGGTCCAATTTCTTCTCCTTATTTTTCTGGGTGCAATTATTTCTTAACATTCATTGATGAATTTTCCAAACGTACTTGGGTTTACTTATTAAAACTTAAGAGTGAAGTTTTTGACAATTTTTTGGCCTACAAGGCCCTTGTAGAAAATAAATATGGACATCAAATTCAAAGGCTAAGAACAGATAATGGAGGTGAATATGTGAACAATAATTTTGCAAGTTACTTCACTACACATGGCAGCCAAATGCGACAAAATGTTCCATATACACCACAACAAAATGGTGTTACTGAGAGAAAGAACCACACATTAAAATAAATGGCTAATTGTATGATCTAATCTAAAGGATTAAGTCTAAAGTATTGGGCAGAAGCCATCAACAATGCAAATTACATAGTAAATCACACTCCCACAAAAGCTCTTAAAAATATAACACCGTAATAAGATTGGCCTAAAATTAAACCAGATGTAAGTCACTTCTGTGTATTTGACAGTATAACATGGGCTCACATTCCTGATGAGAAAAGGAAAGCATTGCAGCCTAAAAGTGTGAAGTGTATATTTGTTGGTTATTCTGAAGATGTAAAAGTTTATAGACTTCTTCAACCACATTGTAATGAAATTATTATTAGAAGAGATGTTAAATTTGATGAAAATATCTTGGCTTGCAAGCCTAATTCATCGTTTGTGCCTTCTTTGGTCTGCGAGCCTAATTCAATGTTTGTACATTCTTTGGCCTACGAGCCATCTTCGTCATTTGTGCCTTCTTGTGTTTTGGCTTCTTCTTCAGATGATGACAGTGAGGATGAAAATACACCTTCGAATTCTCACCTTCCTCCGGATGATTCCTTTGAACCTAAACCAGCTCCAGCTCCACCGTTTCCTAGATGGGTCCGTTCAACACGAGAAGTAGCTGGTGATATTGTCGGTGATCCTTCAGATCAACATCAGACACGTTCAAATTTCCAGCAAGACTCTTCTCTTTTGGCTCAAGTTTTAGAGACTCATGATCCAAAGACATTTGCATAAGCTTCAAGTCATCCGGATTGGGATACAACAATGAATGAAGAGTATCATTCTTTAATGGGAAATTATACCTGGGATCTTGTACCTCTTCCAAAAGGAAGAAAACTTTTCAGATGTCAATGGGTCTACATAACTAAGTATGCATCAGATGGAAGTGTTTAAAGACACAAGGCTTGGTTAGTTGCCAAAGGATATTCCCAAGTTGAAGGAATTGACTATAATGAAACCTTTTCCCTTGTAGCCAAAATGAATTCCATCCACCTTGTTCTTTCCCTTGTTGCCTCACAAAAATGGGAGGTCCATCAGATGGATGTTAAATCCACCTTCTTGCATGGATATTTGCAAGAAGAAATATACATGGAACAACCTCCTGGCTATGTCCAAAATGACTCTATCATTGTTTGTCGCCTTAAAAAATATCTTTATGGTCTTAAGCAAGCTCCCCAAGATTGGTATGCCAAATTGGACAACTTTCTTATTGCCACTGGATTCTCTAGATTCCATTATGATCCTAATGTCTATACCAAGAAAGTAGGAATCCATCTCATAATCTTTTTCCTTTATGTTGATGACCTTATCCTTACTGGTAGTGACTCAAAACTTTTAAACCATGTGAAAACCATCTTTAAGAAGAAATTTGAAGTGATA
This sequence comes from Picea mariana, assembly GCA_032191745.1. Taxonomy (NCBI): domain Eukaryota; kingdom Viridiplantae; phylum Streptophyta; class Pinopsida; order Pinales; family Pinaceae; genus Picea; species Picea mariana. Next base: position 381,830 of record JASDQU010099884.1, on the reverse strand, counting down.
GACTTAGGATTTTTGCACTATTTCCTTGGCCTCCAAGTTTTGCAAACCAATGAAGGAATTTTCCTTTCCCAATCTAAGTATGTTTGTGACCTTCTTCATCACTTTCACATGGACGATTGTAAACCAGCCCCTTCTCCCTTCCAGTCTGGAGTCAAGCTTGATGCCACCTGTACTTATCCCGAAGTTGATGCCACCTTGTACCTTCAGTTAGTTGGTAGACTCTTATACTTGACTCATACCCTTCCTGATCTTTCCTTTTTTGTTGGTCATGTTTCCTGGTATATGAAAACATCCCATGAAATCCATTGGAAAGCAACTAAAAGGATACTTTTCTATGTCCATGGTACATTTCAGTTCGAGATACATTACAGTTCAGGGGGGCTCCTTTATTGGTTGGTTTCACTGATTCATATTGGGTTGACGACCCTGATGATTGGAAGTCTACTGTAGGTTATGTTTTCATCCTTGGTGCAAGACCTGCCACTTGGGCCTGTAAGAACCAACATGCTATTGTAGTTTCTTCAGCATAAGCATAGTACCCAACATCGATAAATGCAAGTGAGGAAGCCTTATGGCTTCGACCGATTCTTTCAGAGTTTGGATTCCAACAACAACCTCCGACCAGCCCTTGGTGCAACAATCAGAGTGCCATCAATCTCACCAAAGACCCAGTTCAACATCAACACAACAAACACATCTAGCTACACATGCACTTCATCAAAAATCTCATTCATGATCAAGTTATTGAAGTTCTCTTTTTCCCTACAGAAGATCAAGTTGTAGACATTTTCACAAAGTTTCTTACAGAAGAAAAGTTTTCCTAACTTCGATCTATGTTAAGAGTTGAGGAAGTTGTCATCAAGGGGGGATAGGATCTAATGCCTCCTTCCTTCTCCTATTGTGTCACTATTGTAAATCCTTGAATCATATCCCAAGTTGTTCTTAAGGGGGGATGTTAGGATATTTAGATAGTTAGGAGTTATTTAAGATCTGCTTGGTCTAATGTGTCATTAGGTAAAAGTGTGTTTCTTAGTGTGTTTATTTAGTATTCATTAGTATGCATTTGTAGTTAGGAAATCCAACGGTCACAATATGTTCCCAACATAGAGTGATCTGACGGTTCATATTCTCCTCGATATTAACAACCATTTATCTGTGGCTTAACACTCGATTGATCCATGATATCTATTTAAAGAGCATGGAGGGTCATTTTATGATGATCGATTGTGAGAAAATCTCTTGTAAAATATCTCTGTAATATTTTTTTTTTTCATTAATAAACTTCTCCAAGTGGTCGTGTTGGTTGGGGCCCTAGATGTTTCCCCGTAGGAGTTTTACCACATCAAAACATTGGTTTTTTTATCATTGATCTAGTTGTGTGAGTGGTTACTGAAGGTGTTCATCCTCTGTTAGAATACTTTTGTTGTTGAACACTTTATGGATATCATTCTCCATCCATCACATCATCCTTGAAATGGACTAAAAAGGTTCAGGAAGTGGAGGACCACATAGGGCACCAGCAAGAGGTTCTAAAACTATTAAAGGACAACTTGGTTATGGCACAAAATATGGTGAAATAAAAAGCAAATTAACATCGCAATGAAAGGGAGTTTGAAGTCATGAATAAGGTATTTCTGAAGCTACAACCATATAAATAGATGACCCTCAAGCAACAAAAGAAGGACAAAAAATTATCTTCCAAATATTATGGCTCCTATAAGATGTTGCAAAAGATTGGAAGTATGGCTTACAAATTGGAGTTTCCTCCATCTTCACGTGTACATCTAGTCTTCCATGTTTCTTTCTTAAAGAAGGTAATCAATGACAAGATCCTGGTCTTGATTATTTTACTAGAGATAAATGAAGAAGGGAAAATCATACTAGAACCAGAAACAATCCTTGAAACAAGGATTAAGTAGCTACTAAATAGAAAACTTATTGAGTACCTCGTCAAATGGAATAACCTACCAGTGGAAGAGGTGACATGGGAAGATGAGCTCTTTATGTAGAAACATATGTAGTTAGTCAAGTATTTAGGAAAAAACTTGTTTGAAAGGGAGGGGCATGCTAAGCCATAAACAAAGCCCCATCTTAAGAATAAAACCCATTATTAAACCCTAGATATTGAATTATTACATTTTTAGTATTATATTTTTATGTAGGATAGAACCCTTCATTGTACCCTTTCATTATAATTGTACCCTTTGTCTCCTATATATATATACTAAGGAGACCTAGTCTTAGGATCATCTCATCTCATCTTGTACATTGCATATATTGTAAATGGAGGTTTCCCCCTCGAAGTGGACTATTAGTCATTGTATTTTATCATTCTCAAAGCATTGGTTCATAACGTCCAATGACCAAGAAAAGGATCATCAACATATATGTAGATTTTAAATAAGAAGAGGCATGGGAAAAAAACAATAAATAAATCCATAACCATTCAACAAAAATTATACACACTAAAGACATAGAATAAGAAGAACATAGTGAAAAAAAAGGTTCACAAGTATAGTCATCAGACAAGAATACTCCATTGAGGACTCCAAGAAATTCAACTCAAGGAGAATCATCAATCTCATCAGGTATGTCTATTCTGAGTCCTCAATATAGTAATAATTCTAATTCAATTCCTTTAAGGTTAATAAGTTTTCAAGATATTTATGAAGAGTCAAGTGCTCATTCATATTATGCATTGTTCACTTATCAACCCATAATTTTTGAGGAAGCAATCAAACATGAACAATGGGTTAATTCAAAGGATGAGGAAACCAATTCCATTGAGAGAAATGAAACATGGGATGTAGTAGACCTACCCAAATACAAATAATGAATTGGAGTAAAATGGGTATATAAAATGAAAATGAATGGAAAAGGTGAAGTGGACAGATACAAGGAAACACTAGTAGCAAAGGGGTTTTCATAGAAACTCAGAATTAATTTTTTTGAAACAATTGCACTTGTTGCGAGATTAGACATTGTAAGAGCATTTTTTGCATTGGCTTCCCCCCAAAAATAAAAGGTGTACCAAATGGATGTGAAATACAAATTTCTAAATGGAATTATGGAAGAAGAAGTTTATGTGAAACAACCACCAGAATATGAGATACGAGGAAATGAAGAGAAAGTGTACAGGTTGAAGAAAGTTGTTTATGGGATAAAACAAGCTCCAAGAGCTTGGTATAGTAGGATAGATTCGTATTTGATCAGAGATGGTTTCAACATACACTTTACACAAAGGTAAATAAGCAAGGCCAAATTTTAAACATGGCATTATAAGTTTATGTGAAACAACCGCCATGATATGATATTAGAGGACATGAAGATAAAGTGTATAGGTTGAAGAAAGTTGTTTATGGGCTCAAACAATCTCCAAGAGCTTGGTATAGTAGGATAGATTCATATTTGATCAGAGATGGTTTTAGTAGAAGTAGTTGGAAACCTACACTTTACACAAAGATAAATAAGCATGACATTGGCTCATAACATCCAGTGACCAAGAAAGTGATCATCAACAAGGATGTATATTTTAAAGAAGAATAGGCATGGGACAAAACGATATATAAATCCATAACCATTGAACAACAATTCCACACACTAAAGACATAGCAGAATAAGAACATAGTGAACAAGAAGGTTCACAAGTAGAGTCGCCAAACATGAATACTCCATTCAGGAATCCAAGAAATTCAGCTCAAGGAGAACCATCAAACGCATCAGGTATGTCTGTTCTGAGTCCTCAATCTAGTAATAATTCTAAGTCAATTCCTATAAAGTTAAGAAGATTGCAAGATATTTATGAAGATTCAGGCACTCATTCAAATTATGCGTTGATCACTTATCAACCCGCATTTTTTGAAGAAGCAATCAAACATGAACAATGGGTTAAGGAAATGGATGAGGAAACAAATTCCATTGAGAGAAATGAAACGTGGTATGTAGTAGAATTACCCAAAGACAAATAATGTGTTGGAGTAAAATGGGTATATAAAATGAAACTGAATGGAAAAGGTGAAGTGGAAAGATATAAGGAAAGACTAGCACCCAAGTGGTTTTCATAGCAACCTAGAATTGACTTTGGTGAAACATTTTTACTTGTTGCCATATTAGACATTGTATGAGCATTTTTGGCATTGGCTAACCAAAAAAATGGAAAGTGTACAAAATAGATGTGAAATCTGCATTTCTAAATGGCATTCTGGAAGAAGGAGTTTACGTTTTGTAGCCACTAGTATATGAGATTAGAGGACATGAAGAAAATGTGTACAGGTTGAAGAATTTTTTGTATGGGCTCAAACAAGCTCCAAGAGCTTGGTATAGTAGGATATATTTGTACTTGATTAGATATGGTTTCAGCAAAAGTATTTGGGAACCTACACTTTATAAAAGGTAAATAGGCATGGACAAATTTTAATTGTTCACTTGTATGTTGATGATATGATTTATATAGGAGATTCGTCAATGAATCAATTTAAATCCATTCTGAAAAAAGAGTTGAGATCACTGATTTGGGTTTGATGAAGTTTTTTCTTAAAATAAATGTAAATCGATTTGAACATAGAATTTTCATATGTCAAGAAAAATATGCATTTGATTTGTTAAAAAGATTTAGAATGAAAAATTGCAAGGAAACAGCCACACCTGTAGCAATAAGAACTAAAATCAACAAGGAAGACAAATGTCTAGATGTAGATCCTACACCATTGAAGATATTAGTTGGAATTCTCATGTATCTCACTACCACTAGACCATATTTCATGTTTGCAGTTTGATTTATTTCCAAATTTATGGAAACACCTAATGACATGCATTGTATAATTGGAAAAACAATTCTGAGATACATTGCAGGAGCACCATGATATGGTATTTTATATTCAAGGACATAGAATGTATTTTTGATTGTCTATATGGATAATAGTTTTGCAGGAATTCTATATGATATGAAGTGCACTTTAGGATATCCTTTCCACTATGGCTTAGGAGTAATCTCATGAGAATCCAATAAACAACCCATTATGATTCTCTCATTAGGAGAGGTGGAGTATGTAGCAGTGACAACAAAAACTTGTCAAGCAATGTGTTTAAACAGAGTTCTCAATGATATTCAACAAAGAGAAGAAGAACCAACCCCAATCTACTACGAAAACAACTCAACTATAACACTGTCCAAAGATCATGTTTTTCACTAGAAAAACAAACATATAGATACTAGATATCATTTTATTAGAGATATTTTAAATAAGGGTGATATTTATTTAGGAAAGATATCAAATTTGATTGTTTCTATAGCCACAACAATGATTCAAAATTACACAAAATGAATTGCATAATTAATGCCACCTACAACATCATAAATCGATATTTTATATTTAGGTAAAAATATTAGTTAAAATGGTGTTACAATGATATAATTGACTAACTAACCATAACCAAAGAAGTTAGAAAGAAAAACTAATTAGAGGGTGTAATTACATTACTCTAACACTCCTTAATTACATCTGTTGAATGCTTCGACATCTATCACTCCTAAAAATTTCCTATGAATATCAAAAACATCTATTGTTAATGGATTTGTGAATATGTTAGCCATTTGGTCATGTGATTTACATGGTTCTAAATAAATACCGCCCGTATTTACAAGATCTCTAATAAAATGATATCTAGTATCTATATGCTTTCTTTTCTCGTGAAAAAACATGATTTTTGGATAGTGCTAGGTTGAGTTGTTTTTGCACTAGATTGGGGTTGGTTCTTCTTGTCATTGTTGAATATCATTGAGAACTCTACATAACCACAATTCTTGACAGGTTGTTTTTTTTTCTGCTACATACTCTGCCTCTACTGATGAGAACATTACAATGGGATTCTTCTTGGATCCCATGAGATTACTCCTAAGCCATAATGAAAAGAATATCCTGAAGTGATATTCCTATCATAGAGAATTCCGGCAAAATCATTGTCCATATAGCCAATAAAAAAATCATTCTTTGTCCTTGAATGTAAAATACCTATCGTGGTGTTCCTGCAATGTATCTCAAAATTATTTTTCCAAGTTTCCAATAGATGTGTTTAGGTGTTTCCACAAATCCGGAAATCGTGCTAACTACCTACATGATATCTAGTCTAGTGGTAGTGAGATAGATGAGAGTGCAAACTAATCTCTTGAATGATGTTGGATATACATTTTCACCTTTTTCTTCCCTGCCGAGTTTAGTTCCTGTTGCTACAAGTGTGAGTGGTTCCTTGAACTTTTTCATTCTAAATATTTTTAACATATCAAATGCATATTTTGTTTGACATCTGAAAATTCCATTCGTGTTCAGATTGATTTACCTATATGACAAGAAAAAACTTCATCAAACCCAAATCAATCATTTAAAACTCCTTTTTCATAGCATATTTAAATTTGTTCAATAAGAAATCTCCTATATAAATCATATCATCAACATACAAGGAAACAATTAAAATTTGTTCATGCTGATTTACATTTGTATAAAGTGTAGGTTTGTTGTTTCTTCTATTGAAACAATATATGATCAAATATGCATATATCCTAATGTACCAAGTTCTTGGATATTGTTTAAGCCCATAAATAGCTTTCTTCAACCTGTACACTTTCTCTTCATGTTGTCTAATCTCATATCTTGGTGGTTGTTGCACATAAAGTTATTCTTCTAGAATTCCATTTAGAAATGATTATTTCACATCCATTTGGTACACCTTACATTTTGTTTTGGTAGCCAATGCCAAAACTGCTCGTACTATGTATAATTTGGAAATAGGTGCAAATGTTTAACCAAAATCAATTCTGGGTTGCTATGAAAACCCCTTTGCTACTAGTCTTTCCTTGTATATGTCCATTTCAAGTTTTTCATTCAGTTTGGTTTTATGCCCCCATTTTACTCCAATACATTCTTTGTCTTTGGGTAATTATATTAGATCATGTGTTTTATTTCTCTCAATGGAATATATTTCCCCATCCACTTCCTTAACCCATTGTTCATGTTTGATTGCTTCCTAAACAAATGTGGGTTGATAAGTGAATAATGCATAATTTGAATGAGCTCCTAACTCTTCATAAATATTTTTCATAATTTTTATCTTTCTAGGAATTGACTCATAAATATTACTATATTGAGGACTCGAAATAAACATACCTAATAAGTTTGATGATTTTCCTTGAGATGAATTTCTTGGAGTCCTCGATGGAGTATTCATGTCTGGTGACTATAATTGTGAACCATTTTGTTCACTCTCTTCTTCTTTTGCTGCAACTCTGGTGTGTGGAATTATTGTTTCAATGGTTATGAATTTATTTATTGTTCTATCCCATGCCTCTTCTTATTTAAAATATACATCTCTACTTATTATCACTTTCTAGGTCATTAGATTGTATAGTCTGTAAGCCTTGAGATGGTCACTATATCCAATCAAAATACATTTCTCACTACTGTCATCCAATTTCTTCCTCTTTGTTTAGGTAGATGAGTATATGCTATGCATCCAAAAAATCTAAGGTGTGCTACACAAGAAATCATACCTACCCATGATTCTCGTGGAACTTTATTCATCACACTTTCTTTGGGTAACCTATTCAAAATGTATATAGAACAAACTACTGCTTCTCCCTAAAAATGACGTGACAAGTTTTTCCCTTTCAACATGATCTTTGCCATATTCATGATAGTTCAATTTTTCCTCTTGGCTATGCCATTCTACTGTGGTGTATATCTAGCCTTGAGTTGTTGTTTGATGCCCTATATATTGCAAAAAACATTAAAATCATTCGAATCATATTATCCTCCTCTATCTAATCTCAACACTTTAATATTGTAGCCACTCCATTTTTAGACCAGTGCTTTGAATTCTTTGCACCCATCAAATGATTATGATTTCATACGAAGGAAGTACACCCTGGTAGTTCTTCTATACTCATCTATGAAAGTTAGAAAATAATAACTTACTCCAAGCTTTTGAGTCTGCATTTGTCCACACAATCCAATATGAATCAACTCAAGGGGATCCTTAGCTCTATAGGATACACCTTTCGAGAATCTGTCCCTGTGTTTCTTTGCAAGAATTCAACACTCACATGTACCAATTGGTTCATGGATGGAAGACATGCCTCTTACCATCCCCTTATGATGCAACAAATCCAAACCATAGAAATGAAGATGACCATATCTTGAATGCCAAAGCCATAAGTCATCTATGCAGGTTTCCTTTTGGGAAAATGAAGTATCATGTAGTCATAACAATCCAATACATTTGGTCCTTGGGCATCTGAATTTTAACTATCAAATTATTACTATGAGGATTATCATAAATGAAAGAATCTTCTCCCTTGAAAATTATAGTGTACCCTTTATGAGTGAATTAGCCAACACTAATCAGGTTATGTTTCAAAACTGGGGCATAAAACACATCTAGTATGTGTTATGTGTTTTTGTTGTCCCTTTTGGTCATGATATTGACCATTCATTTACCCTTAACATTTACAACAGAGTCTGTCCCTAATCTAACTTCTATTTTTACTGATTCATTGAAATTTGAAATCAAATCTCTATTGTCAGTCATGTGATTACTAGAAAAACTATCTAAAAGACATACATCATATGTTGCTTCGTGGGAAGCAATACAGGTAAGAAACAAAAATTCTTCATCGTTCTTAGAGACATTCAAATAATTGACATTTTGTTTTCCTAGGTCAACTTGTTTCTTCCTACATTCATTCTCGTAATGAGCTAGTTTATGACAATAATAACATTTAATCTTATATTCATCATACCTATGAGTTTTCTATGAGCCTCTACCATCACTCCATCTTTCTTTTTATAAATATTATTTATTGTCTTTCTATCTCATACCTCTACTACTTCTGCCTCTACCTCCGCCTCTTAATATTCCTCTACCCGTGGAAAGAGAAAATCGAGCCTTGAATGCATTTTCAAGCGAGGAATTTTCATTTCTATTGATTCTAGATTCGTGGGAGAGATGAGACCCCTTCAATTCATCTACAAAGAGATGAATCAAATATTTTTCTTCTTCAATCACTATGACTACTGAATCATTTTTTTTGGATAGGTTTCTAAGAATCTTCTCGACTTCTTTATAATTTGGAACATCTTCAATGGAAAACTTCAATTGATTTACAATGGTCGTTACTCAGTTCATGCACTGATCTATTGAATCCAACTCCTCCATTTCTATTTTTTCAATTTATCTTCTCAAAGTTTGCAATTTCACTATCTTTACGACAATGCAGAATTGACTTTGGTGAAACATTTGCATTGGTTTCCCC
>JASDQU010099884.1:310456-359048 GCA_032191745.1 Picea mariana | reverse complement strand
CGCGTTTTCTTCAATGTTGTTCCTCCTGTGCTTTTACGTCCAAATCCCCAAATTCTGCATATCCTTCCATTTCTGTTGTTGCCATCAAAGACAACAATCATCAACACGCATTCATTGCTTGTTCAATATTTGCCAACATGTATGACTTCACCTGACATCACATATCACTTGATATTTAGGCCCCCAAGGCCCTAGGTAAGTAGGTAGGTCATATTTGTTTCCTTGCATTTTCATTTTTATTTCTCATTTTAGTTTAGATGCATTTCATATTTTATTTTTCTCTAATTGCGTATTGATTTCATGTTTAGTTTAGAAAATTTTGAAAAAATGATAAAATTTATTTTCTAGATTAGATTCATTTTTGGTTTTGATGTATATGTATGAAGGGTGATAGAACCACCCTATATTTTACAGTGTTTTTTTTTAGTGTAGGCATAGGTCTACCAGGAGATACTATGGTTTTGATGCACTCTATGGCGAGCACATGTTCTCAAGTAGGAGCCAGATGTTATCCCCAACTCCTAGGGATAACTAAGGAGATGGTGTCTCGAGGCCCTCAGGTTGAATACATGGAGTACCGAGAGACAACTTGACCAACAACGTCCACTTGCACAAACATAGACCCACATCACCACCATAGATCCAGGTTCATCATGACAATATGCACCACATTAGTTGGCCTCCAAAAGACATTGGGTCTTGCTCCACGAGGTAAAAGTAAGGTATTATGGTGATTTTAATTTCAATACTTGAGGCATTTTAGTTGTTTCATCTATTACTGCTTTTGATTATGTGATGTTGGCTTGGAAATTATGCTCTCTTCCCTATTTCACTTTGGTGGTTGACATTGCACCTTAGTAGGTGGGTCACTCTTAGGGATAGGAATACTATTGGGAGGTCCTTTTGATGAGTCATCATTACATTCCCAACAATACTTGCTACTTTCCACATTTCATCCCCTCATTTCCTTACCTTTTGGGATTTTTGGGTGTATTGACTTAAGAAGGGGTTGTCCCTCATTTCATGGGAAGAAGGGGTTGAAGGCCCATCGGCTTGTAGTTGGAAAAAGATAAAATCCAAACCATTAACCTTCTATATTCTCTCCTGGGGATCTTGAGGACAATGAAACATCTCTCATAAAAAAATGATGGGACTCATGAAAGAATAACAAATAACAAATGCCAACCAGGGAGGGCCATGTGTGGGAACTATTTTTAATGCTTAGGAAGAAGCCCCACACATGTTTCCAACTTGGGGAAGCATGATGTGACTAGGGTAGAGTCAAGGTGGGAATTTTTTTTATTGCTTAGGTATAAGCCCCACCTTGGCTTCAACTTGGAAACATCCTAAAAATAATTAAAGGAAAAAAATGGGCTTGGAAAAAGGTTGCATTGAAAACCAAGGTGCAACACACCCTCTACAAAGGCACCCATAAGTGAGACACTACAACCCCTTGTATGTCATGAAACCCATGCCCAAAAGCCTTCCCCTCATCCATGTCACCTCATCCACATGAATTAGAAGAAGTCCCCTTCGGGAAACACCCGTAAACTCAAGGAATGATTCACCCCATAGGTCGTTTTGTCAACCCTCCCATACCTAAACTTGGAAAATTGCATAGGGTCTTTGAGAATTGGTTTATTTTGATGAGGTAGTTTGGATGTACATGCTTATATGGCTTTGTTATTGATTTTATTTACTCATCATGATGCTTTGAATTGATATGTTTGGAGGGTGTATCCATTTGTTTTTGCAGGACCCAACCGGTGGATAGTTTTGGAGGAACAAGCCTAGCTTGGGCTTCCATGCGGCTTGAAGCCCACAGGTTAGATGCCAAGGAACAACATGTTGGATCACGATGAATTGTCTTTGGATGCCTAGAGGACACCTTGGAGGATCTTTCCTATCCCTCACATTGCAAACGATTTGTTTGGATGGGCCAAAATGTCACCCTTGAGGAGTTGACGTCATCATTGGAGCTAGAGTTTTGGTGGTGAAGTTGCTATTTGTTGACACTTGGCATGACCTGGTGGGAGGAGAATATAGCACATGTGAGGGAGGCTCTATGATCCCCAATAAATTAAACTTTTTTCTCCAACAAATTGCTCAAAGGGTCAAAACGACACCCTTAGAGGGGTGACTTCATTTTAGGGTTTCTATTGTGCACCTTTTAATTTTTAAGTTTGAATTAATAATGAGATACTTATGTAAAGGGGAAAAATAAGAGTTGTTATCCCATTATTTTGTGTTTACCCTAACTTAAGTGGACAAACTATGTTTAAGACATTTTGTATAAATAAAGATCATTAAATCTTTTTTTCATATAACTCTCCCATTGTGAGAAGTACTTGGCTAAAGTTTTCACTATACTTGAGGATTATTGGTGTTTATCTCTATTGAAAATGGTGTTTGGTGTTATATTTTGATGAATGGATGAGCTAAGGTGGTGCACACCTCTTAGAGGCTTGATTTCTTGCTATTGGATGGCAATTTGCTTGGTGAACTAGGGTTTGATCTTTGTTTCTTGGAATTGGTAAGGAAAAATATGCATTTGTTAGCTATTTCTTTCTCTTTATTGGATATTGTTGGTTGAAGCCCTAGGGGGAGTATGTTGGATACACCCTCCATTAATATTCATCTAAATTTCTAAGTTTACAAGTCATTTTTCAAGGGTTGCTAGGAGGAATACGAGTGTGTAGAACCTCCTAGATTTTACCCTAGTTTGATTGGCATAGCCTAGGCAGTTAGAGGATTTACACCCCTAGGGACCTTGTTGATACAACTTGTGTTTAAATACTCCATTCGCCCAAATATCAAAGGCACTAATCTGAATTTTGCATTGGAGATATAAATTACCTTCCTTGTAAACATGAAAAGTCAAGATTTTGAGATTGTCTAAGTTGGAATCAATTTTATGCTTTTTATGCTTGGTGGAGCCACTAGGGCATCTCAATTTACTGAGTAATTATTTCTGTTGTTATAAACTTTTATCTACAACCATTAGGGCAGTAGAAACCCTAACACATTTTCATTAATAACTCATACTCAACCATCTAAAGTTGCTAAAAGTCTGCCCCTATAATCTACTAAGGCTAGCACACTTTTTGGGTGGATTGTTGGCAAGTTTTGATGGTTGATATATTGTCTATAATGACTTGAATGCTACAGCCATAAGGATGAAAATTACATCGACGCAACACTTTTTCTTTCAGCCTTATTTCATGCTAGAGTCTTTCTCTTTCATTCTTGAGTTGAACTAATATTTACTAGTTTGTCTCTTGCTTATTCAACTAGAATTTTAGCATTCTTATTTTCAACTCTTATTATCATTTTATTTCTGATACATATTATTTTTTAATGCTGCAATTAGGTACAACAAGATTAAATTTCTTGTCCACCTAACATATTACATGCATACTTGGCTTTCCTTGTGTCTCGAGCAGGTACAATCAACCTTTGTTGGTACTCATATCTCTCAGAAACCTTTGGATACCATCAAGACTATTTCCCAAGCATTTTATGCACTTAGTATCTTGAACTATAAGGGCTACAGTTCCATCATACCAATTTTCATCTCTTTCCTCCCTAGGGTCACGTGGATTCCCCCTTTTAGGTAATTATTTCATTTGTAAAGTGACGAGAATACATACCTAAGGTGACACTGGGTAGGTGTTCTCTTATTTGTCTCCATTTTATGGTTGGGTTGGGATTTTCCCATCCTACAACTTGTGCGATAACATTTTGGAGTTGTTTTTAGGGAGGATTTAGAATCCTCTTCTGAAACATAACGAAACTTTGGCAAGCTATCCCAAATCCTTTCCCTAGTTTTCTTGGCGATTCCACCTAAGGGAAGTTCCCTCTCCCTTTCCATACTTTGGTGAGCCTTGATCTCATATGATGACTCCATTGAGGTATTACCCTAAGTAATGGAACCATGGCCTCACGGGACTTACAATTGACATTCCATAAAATGTACCATTCTATTGACATTCAGAATATCCCCAGATACCCAAATCATTTCCCTATAAAGTGGATGGAAAGTTTCCCTAATTTTAATGGTGATCCAACTCTAACATTCACCCATGTTGTCAATTATATGAAGTATGATTCAATCTTACATTTGCTACATGGAGATGTGATGATGGAAATTTTTGTATCTTCATTGGAATCAAGTCAAAGGAGTTGTCTTTCACACTCATGTAATCCATAGAGTATCCCATCTTCTACAAATCTCATTGAATAGTTTCTCAGGTATTATCGGCTAGCTACTCAAAATTTGCAAGATACTTTCCAAGAGCTCAGAAAGGATCTTTGTAGAGAAGGTTTTCTAGTGGATGATGAGACAATAGAAGAAGAAATGCTTGAATAAAGTTATTAGGAATATTTTGATAAAGTTTATCATGTTGTAGATCTGGATGAGACATTTGATGAAGATGAAGTGCTTATATCTTCCCTTCCACTTGATGAAAACATCCAGGCCTATGCTTCTCCTCCACATCAAGAAGACAACATGATGAGTTGTTACCCTTTTGATGATCTTGATTATACTTTATTCCATGACTTTGGAAGTGAATAAATATTAGAAGAGACCTTGTATGCAATAGATCCTTTTGAAAGAAAGCAAACAAAACACTCTGCATTAAGGATTAATCCCCTTGTGATGAAGAGGCGATGGAGGGGCATGTCTATAAAGAGAAAGAACAATTCTGATGAATCACAATAGGTTGAGACATTGTTGTCTTTGCTCCCACCTTATGAAGGTAAGGTTGTCTGGCTTTGCTTTCCTCTTGCACATCAATTTGAAGATCCATTTGAATCCTCCCTAGCCCCCATCCTTCCTGATCTCTTCAGGCCCATTCACTCTACAATAGTATTTATAAGATCATCGCCAAAATCATATCCCAATGCTTAAATTTATTCCCCTTGGATCTAATCACCCCAAAGCAATTTGGATTCCTTCATGGGTGACAAATTCATGAAGTAATAGGCCTGGCTCAAGGGGATTCACTCCATCCATCTTGAAAAGAAAAAAAGTATTCACTTTGAAGGTGGATCTCTCCAAGGCCTTCGATAGAGTCAACTGGTTATACCTGAGGCTCCTTCCCATTCAAATCGGGCTCTACCACTAATTTGTCACCTGGTTTCTTAACTGCATTTCATCCACTTCTTTCACCATTTTGATCAACAACTCAGCATCCCTGTTCTTTAAAGATGAGAGAGGTATTAGGAAAGGATTCCCATTCTCTCCTCTCCTTTTCCTCCTTTTTATAGAAGGTCTAAGTAGGCTCATCCACTCTGCCTCTAACTATGGGGATTTGAAAGGTGTCTTAGTTGGAACATGGTTTTTGATGACACACCCTTTTTTCATGGATGATACAATAATCATTTATGAATGAAACCTAATATATGTGGAATCCTTGAGTGAGATTCTCAACCTCTTCTACAAAGCTACAAAGATGACCATAAACAAGGAAAAATATCTCTGTATTTATGGGGATTATCGGTACCCAAATAGATTGCAATATCCCATACGCTTGACACCCAAATCTCTGAAGTGGATGATGGAATGAAGTATTTAGGCCTTACTCTCAAGGCTTGTGGATACTTCAAATATGACTCATTATGGCTAATTGCAAAAAATGAAAAGAGAGTAAATTCAGGATGCAATCGATGGTTATCCAAAGTCGATCGACCAGTTCTTGTCAAATATGTCGTAGAATTTATTCCTGTATACTGGATCACCCTTATGTAGGCACTGAAGGGAATCTAAAAAAAATTAGGTAGATAACGTACCGATTTCTCTAGTTGGGTTCATCTGAAAACATATCTCTTGTTCTGGCCTCCTAGAAAAAAATAACAATACTCTAAAAGATGGGAGGATAGAAGATGAAGAAAATTTTCTACTTCTCTATAGAGATAACAACAAAGAATGTCGAGATTACATCCCTCATGCCTTGAGAAGTCTGGACATCATCTCCACCATTCATAGAAGTCTGAGAAACTAGCAGCCCCTTGAGATGGCTCACTTGATCCTAAAATATTCCCCCGTGGGTCTTTTTTGATGGAGCAACACAAGGTCACCTGACTTTAGGTGGGGAAGAGGGTATAATTTACCTCTCTGATGAAATTAAAGTTGTTTTTTCTGCTAGGGTTGGGTTGACCACAAATAACCTCAATGAGTTGATGGCGCTCAAACTCACCCTCCATCTTGAAAAAAAGGGGGAATCTCAAAATTGCACATTTATGGAGACTCTCTCCTTACTATAAATTGGATGACAGGTGCATCCTCATTGCATAACTTCACTGTTCAATAGATTATGCAGGAAATCCAACACACAACTTCCGTTTTCACTTATATCTCTTTTACACATGTCTACAAGTAGAAAAACGAGGAAACAATCCGACTCTCCAAGCTTGGTTAGGAAATGGACCATGGAACATGGAAAATCTTGAAAATTCCTTTTGAGCTGCCTTCCAAAACGTTTTTCTCACATCTTGGCTCCAAATATAATTATTTTTGGCTCTTTTTTGGTTTTTGAAAAACAACTTTTGATGGTCACTTAGTGATGATTCTGAATAGTTTGATTGACCTTCATGGCATGCCTACTTAATTCTCTGTATATATTCTCGAAGCAAATGAAGATTTGCCACTTAATATTATTTGAACATATCGGTTCCATGTTGGAAGCGCAATATATTATTTTGATATCAAGAATATTAAAAATTGTAATGTTATGTGAATATATTTGCTCCCTATGTGGAGTGCACTCTATATTTTGATATCCTTGCCACATCCCAATTTTGATGTAAGGAATGTTTGGGTTACAAGCTACGTGAATGCTTGCCTCTATGCAATTGTAATTTTATTTTCTGTCTTTCTTCAAAAAAATAAAATAAAAAAATAACACATCCCAATTCATTGTCTCGTGATGTAATCTCAAAACATTCAAAAACTCAAATAATAACCCTTCTATTTTTAATGATATAAATTATTTGTAAACATTTTACTTTCAATAACATTTATTTCAATACAAATTTAGATTAAAAAACACTTATAACTACAATTTATATTATTTAAATTATAAAAAATATTAAAATTTCAACTCAATAATACTTATAATTTAAAATTTTAAAATATTTATTTGAATAGATAAACATCGATAATGAATAACAATAAAAAATAGTTGACATGATTAATATAACAAACAAAAAATTATAATAATTAACATGAATAACTAAAATAACAAAAAAAAAACATGGCATTTATTTCCATCATATATTGTATTTTTAAAAGTAAGTTGAATCACAATAACAATAACATGACACTTATTTCCATCCTATACTGTATTTATTTAAAAGTGTATCCAAAAATTTATGACATAAAGGAGTCTATTATAAATTTTAGTATTTTACAATTTCTTTTATGTCCAGCATATTTTCATTAAATTTATCAGAGAAAGATTCTTTATGATAACAACTTGTTTTGTGGGATTGTTATGATTGTTATGGTGTTCGTTTGTGGGATTGTTATGGTGTAGGGTAATTGTGAAGAAAATAGAGTAAAATAAAATGGGTCTGAATCTGGTCAGATTTTTTTAGGGATAGTTTGAGTTTTGTATGGATCAAAGTTTCATGTATTTTAGATCCTTATCCGAGATGTTTTGCCTCATTTTAAACCAATCCAAATGCTCAGAAAATTGATCAAAATTTTGGATTAAACAAAAACTTAAAAATGGACAACCCAAAAATCTACTAAAAAAAACTAGAAATAAAAGATTGCTCCATAATTAACCCACTCCTTTTCAACTATATTCACTGAAACCAAATATTGTATTATATATGATCTTCTAGAAGCTTCCCATCATTGAATGTTGAGGACGTCATCTTCCTAGTAATGGAGTCAGCCTCCTAGTTCCACGCATACCTGTAACTTATAACTGATATAGACAAGAAGGCATTGGGAGTGGAAACAATTTGAGGGGCAGGAGGCATAGAAGGAGGATTGGATGCAAGAAGACACTATAAGTGGAAACAGTTTGAAGAATTTTGAGAAGGCAAGTAGATACATAGAATCTAAATTAGTTGGTATATTTCGTTGTTCTAAGATTCGACCTTAATATTTCAAAAGATTATACTACAGATTTTGTATTATCGAGGCTGAGATGTAGATCCATGGGTGAAGCAATAATCTTATCTGCTTTGTTTTTTTCTAATCTCTTTGTTTTCTCAGTTAGATTGACTTCAATATGGATGTGTATGAAGCTAAAGCTTACAGTCAGAAACTACTGTGTCCATGATCATGGGGTATTTACTTCAGCAACGCAGAGCATAACATAGCACCAGTGGTGTAGAAGCGAGCAACTTCCTTTCCTACAGTTTCTTCTGGTCTACCTTGTAGAGGGTGGGTATGCACTTGTCAGATTTGAAGCAACATAGTTAGCTAAACGTTTTATCTTTTGAGTTTTTTTGGCCAGAATCCGGTGATGTAAATGTGGACAAAATCGTTATTTTTTGTTGTTTAAATTGCATTTTTGAATACATAAATAGATTCAGCATGTTGAAAAACTTTTGGGGCACTTTGATTATACAAACTTAGCCACTCAAATCTGCAGATCCAACCATTCCTCACCAGATTTTGGGCAAAGGCAAACTCAAAAAATTGTCAAAAAAGAGCCAAAAAGTAGAACGTTTAGACTACATGAATTCAAATTGTCAAACAATACTGAATACAATTCGAATTGCTAAACAATATTGAATACTAAGTGAAGGTAGGTATGCACCATCAAATTTGAAGCAATTTACATCTGACCGTGCATACCCACCCTCACACAACATTCAATGCTGCATCTAGGGTTGATATTGGTCACTGTTACTGAAAGCTCCCCATCATAGGGTAGGATTCAATGACCACCTTAAATGAATACCACACACATCACTAATGAAGACCAATGCAATGGTGGTAGGTTTGGCTTGATAAAATAAGGCATCTAAAATATATTAGATACATAATGGTGAACGAGGAATTCCTTTTATGCATATCTTGAAACACCATTTCATTTATTTGAAGTAGCTATATATCATGGCAACATTACAAAAATATTGTGAGTAACCAATATTAGAGTAACACAATCACTTTCTAATTAGTTTTTCTTTCTAACTTATTTGGTTACGGTTTGTTGGTTGTTATATCATTGTAACTTCATTGTAATTAATATTTCTATTTGAATATATATGAGAGATTTATGGTATTGTAGGTGACATTAATTCTACAATTCTACATTGTTGTTGTGGCTATAGCAACAACAAATTCTTGCCTTAACAACAATTCGTCGTGGAATTAACTCACATTCAAGTGCTTGCCTTTGCCTCTGAACAACAAATTGGTATTAGAGTGCGTTAGAACCATACAGAAGAAAGATTCAGCATCTTGCAAGGAGAAAACATTGATAAAGACAAAAAATGATCACGCACTGGTGTGGAGAGATAAAGACAAGAGAGATAAAGCAAAAAAGAGTTGCCTAGATTGTCAAAAATTCCAATCACACAAGTAAGTATGGAAGAAAAGGTCGTCATCTACAAGAAGGGATTTGGACTGCAATACCAGTCAAGAAGTCCACAAGAAAGGTCTAAAGTGCCGGAAAGGTACATATTTTTTTATATTGGAGTTTTATAATTATCTTATAATTATTTGATAAGATAAAGTAGCCAGATTGTTAGATCATATTTGATTGAAAGAGGAAAAAGGATTCGAGCAGTCATACCTTTGCCCAGATTCCTTCTTTCACAAGGAATAACTATGAAGTATGGTCAATAAAAATGATGAATTTGATGAGGGCTTAGTACGTTTAGGATTATATATCTTGTGGGTTCATAGAACCAACAAATGAAGCAATCGAGCAGGCCCTCGAAAATTCCTAGAGAAATCAATTAAGAGAACACAAAACGAAGGATGAAGAGGCATTGCATCTCATTTAGAATGATTTGGATGACACCATCTTTCCCAATATTTCTCTTGCAAGGTACTCTAAAACCACTTGGAATATCTTGAAAAACACCTATTAGGGCATCGCCAAGGTTAAAACAATGAAATTGCAAACTTTGAGAAGAAATTTTGAAACTCTAGAAATCAAGGAGTCAGAGTCAATGGATTAGTACATGACCCAAGTAATGAACATTGTAAATCAATTGGTGTATGGTGAAGATGTTCCAGATTAGAAGTTAGTCGAGAAGATTCTTAGAACCCTATCCAAAAAAGTCGATTCGATAGTCACGACGATTGAAGGAGCAAAAGATTTGAGCCAACTCTTTGTAGATAAATTGATGGGGTCTCTCATCTCCCATGAATCTAGAATCAACAGGAATGAAAATTCCTCGCTTGAAAACACATTTAAGACTCAGGTTTCTCTTTGAAGAGGCAGAGGTAGTAGAGGAAAGAGCCAAAAAGGAAATGAGGAATATTTATAACAAGAAAGGAGGAGCGATGACAGAGGATCACAAAGAAATCAGAGGTATGATAAATCTAAGATTAAATTTTATTATTGCAATAAACTAGGTCATAACAAGAGTGAATGTAGGAAGAAGAAAGCTAACCTAGGAAAACAAATGGTCAATTATTTGAATACCTTTGAAGGCAATGAAGAATTTTTGTTCCTTGTATTGCTTCCCATGAAACCTCAAATGATGTATGACTTTTAGATAGTGGATGCAATAATCACATGAAAAAAATTAGATATTTGATTTCAAATTTAGATGAATCAGTAAAAACAACAGTTATATTAGGCACAGACTCTATTGTAAATGTGAAGGGTAAAGGAGTGGTCAATATCATGACCAAACATAGCCAGCAAAAACACATACCCAATGTGTTTGATTTGGATTATTTTAGACACGAAATGAGAGCGGAGATATAATAAATAAATGTATAGAGATATATCATATATCCAAGAATATAAGATAAATATATCAGAGATAAAACAAAGATACAATAATACACAATTTCTATTAATGAGAGAAATGTACAGAACTGTAAAAATATAGAGTGAATGAATTTGCTAGAATGGTGGTAGCTTATCTCTGAGAAGAGATGTGACAGCTACGCTCATTCACAAGAATATGATTATTACAATGAGGCTCCAAAGGACTTTTTAAAATAAATAAAATCCAAAAGGTTTGCGGGCCCCGATGGGGCTAGTTGATACGTCAACTTCCCAGGGGCGTAACTTTTGCATATGATATCCGTTTGGGGCATTTGATACCTCGTTGGAAAGGTCTATCTAAGAAGTAAAATTTCTGTTAGTGTATCCTAAAGAGCTAAGGATCCCCTAGAGTTGATTCATACTGACTTGTGTGGACCAATGCACAGTTTTTTTCTTAATGAAAGTTATTATTTTCTAACTTTCATAGGTGACTATAGCAGAAAGGCATGGGTTTACTTCCTTGGGACAAAATCAAAATAATTTGAGAGGTTCAAATAATTTAAGGAACTGGTCGAGAAACATAGTGGATACCATATTACAGTGTTGAGATTGGAGGAAAATATGATTTGAATGAGTTTAATGATTTTTGCAAGGAATAGAGCATCAAACAACAACTCTCAGTTAGATATACATTGCAGTAGAAAGGTGTAGCTGAGAGGAAAAAAAAAACTATCATGAATATGGAAAGGATCACGTTGAAAGGGAAAAACTTGTCACGTGATTTTTGGGGAGAAGCCATAGCTTGTTCTATATATATTTTGAACGGATCACCCACAAAAAGTGTGATGAATAAAGTGCCACAAGAAGCATGGCTAGGTATGAGTTCTTTTGTAGCACACTTCATAGTTTTTGGATGCATAGCATATTCCCATGTACCTAAACAACAAAGGAATAAATTGGATGATATGAGAAAGAAATGTATTTTCATTGGATATAGTGAGCAATCCAAGGCTTATAGACTATACAATATAGTGACCAAGAATGTGATGATCAACAATATGTATATTTTAAAGTAGAATAGGCATGGGATAGAGCAATATATAAATTCATAACCTTTTGAACAATAATTCCACACACTGAAGATGAAACAAAAGAAGAACAGAGTGAACAACAAGGTTCACAAGTAAAATCACCATAAAGGAATATGCCATTGAGGACTCCAATAAATCAAGCTAAAGGAGAATCAAGAAACTCATCAGGTATGTCTGTTCTGAATCCTCAATCTAGTAATAATTTTGACTCAATTCCTAGAAAGACAAGAATCTTGCAAGATATTTATGAAGAGTTAGGTGCTCATTCAAATTATGCATTGTTCATTTATCAATCCACATTTTTTGAGAAAGAAATCAAACATGAACAATGGATTAAGGATATGGATGAGGAAATAGATTCCATTGAGAGAAATGAAACATGGGATCTAGTAGACTTACACAAAGAAAAAAAAATGTGTTGGAGTAAACGGATATATAAAATGAAATTGAATGAAAAAATTTAAATTGAAAGATACAAGGAAAGACTAGTAGTAAAGGGGTTTTCATTGCAACCCATAATAGACTTTGGTGAAATATTTTCACTTGTTGCTAGATTAGAGACATTATGAGCAATTTTGGTATTGGCTTCCCCCCAAAATTGGAAGGTGTACCAAATAGATATGGAATATGCATTGCTAAATGGCATTATGGAAGAAGAAATTTATGTGCAACAACCATCAAGATATGAGATCCGAGAACATGAAGAGAAAGTGTACAGGTTGAAAAAATCTCTTTATGGGATCAAACATGCTCCAAGGGCTTGGAACAATTGGATATATTTTTATTTGATTAGAGATGGTTAAATTAGCAGAAGAAACAAAAAACCTACACTAATTTACACAAAGGTAAATTGGCATGGCCAAATTTTAATTGTTTTTTTGTATGTCAATGATATGATTTATACATGAGATTTTTTAGTGAATCAATTTAAATTTGCTCTGAAAAAAGAGTTTGAGATGATTGATTTTGGATTGAAGAATTTTTTTCTTAGCATAAATGTAAATCAATATGAGCATCAAATTTTCATATGTCAAGCAAAGCCACAACGACAATGCATAATTACACAAAATTGAATTGTAGAATTAAATCCAAAGCCAAAAGTCATCCATGTAGGTTGCCTTTTGGGAAAATGAAGTATCTTGTTTTCCAGAATTCATAACAAGCAGCTAGATTCAGTTCTTGGTCATTTGAATTTTAACAAATAGATTATTACTAGAAGGATTATCATAAATGAAACACTCTTCTCCCTTGAAAATTACATTGCATCCTTTTTGAGTGAGTTGACCAACACTACTCATGTTATGTTTCAAATATGGGGCATATAACACATCTGGTATGTGTTTTTGTTGGCCTTATTTGATCATGATATTGACCACTCCTTTACCTTTCACATTTACAATAGAGTCTATGCGTAATTTAAATTCTCTTTACTAATTCATCCAAATTTGAAAACAAATCTTTATTACAAGTCATGTGATTACTAGACCCACTATCTAAAATCCATACATCATTTGAGGTTTCATGGGTAGGAAGACAAGTAAGGAACAAATATTCTTCATTGTTAAAAGAGGTATTCAAATAATTGACAATTTATTTTCCTAGTTCATCTTGCTTCTTCCTACATTCACTCCTGTAATGACCTAGTTTATTTCAATAATAACATTTAATATTAGATTTATCATACCTTTGAGTTCTCTATGAGCCTCTGTCATCGCTCCTTCTTTCTTGTTCTAAATATCCATCATTGTATTTCTGCCTCCTGCCTCTACCACCTTTTCTTCTACCTTTGTCTCTTGATATTCATCTTCCTATGGAAAGAGAAACATGAGCCTTGAATACATTTTCAAGCAAGGAATTGTCATTTTTATTGATTTTGTATTCATGGGAGAGAAGAGACCCCATGAATTCATCTACAAAGAGATGATTCAAATCTTTTGCTTCTTTAATCGTTGGGAATGCCGAATCAAAATTATTGGATAGAGTTATGAGAATATTCTTGAATACGTTATGATCCATAACATCTTCACTGTACACCTTCAATTGATTTACACTTTTCATTACTTGTGTCATGTACTAATCTATTGAATCAGACTCCTTCATTTCTAGAGTTTCAAAATCTCTTCTCAAAGTTTGCAATTTAATTATCTTCACCTTGGTGGCTCCCTAATAGGTTCTTTCCAAGATGTCCCAAGTGGTTTTAGAGAACCTCACAAGAGAAATATTGGGAAATATAGTTTCATCCAAAGCATATTGGATGAGATGCAATGCCTTTGCATCCTTCCTTCCATTTTCCTTTAACTAATTTATCTAGGAATTTGTCAGGGCCCGTTTGACTACTTTGTTCATTGGTTTTGTATACCCATGTGATGCATAATTCCAAACATCCTGAGCCCTCAAAAAAGTCAACATTTTTATTGACCACACTTCATATTTTTTCCAGTGAAAGTAGGAATATGGTAAAAGGTATGACTACTCAAAGCCATTTTCCTCTTTCAATTGTATCTGATCTAATAGTCTATAATTTATCCTATCAAATAATTATAATGTAATTATAAAAATCAGATATCAAAAAACATATACCCTTATAACATTGGAAACCTCTCTTGCAGACTTCCTGACTGATATAACGGTCCAAATCTCTTGTTGCATATGATGACCCTTTCTTGACAAGAATAACCTACCCCAATCTATCACGAAAACAAATCAACGATATGACTATCCAAAAATCATGTTTTTCACCAGAAAATAAAGCATATAGATACTAGATATAATTTTGTTAGAGATCTTGTAAATAAGGGTGATATACCTTTGCCCATGTTATCACTTTCATAGGGAATAAATATGAAGTGTGGTCAACAAAAATGATGAATTTATTTAGGGCTCAGGATGTTTGGGATCATGTATAAAGTGGGTATATAAAACCAATGAATGAAGCAGTTGAACAGGCCCTAACAAATGCCCAGAGAAATCAATTAAGAGAACAAAGAATGAAGGATGCAAAGGCACTGCATATCATCTAGATTTTTTTGGATGACACTATCTTTCCCAATAATTCTCTTGCAAGGTTCTCTAAAACCGCCTTGGAAAGCACCTATCAGGGCACCACCAAGGTGAAGATAGTGAAATTGCAAAATTTGAGAAGAGATTTTGAAACTCTATAAATGAAGGAGTTGGAGCCAATAGATCAATCCATAACCCGAGTAACGACAATTGTAAATTGGTTGAAGGTGTACAATGAAGATGTTCCATATCAGAAGGTAGTTGAGAAGATTCTCATAACCCTATCCAAAATTTTTGATTCTATAGTCACGATGATTGAAGGAGCTAGAAAAAGAACGAGGAAGATTTAGAACATGAAAGGAGGATCGATGACAGAGGCTCATAGAGAACTAAAAGGTATGATAAATCTAAGATTAAATTTTAATATTGCAATAAAATAGGTTCTTACATGAGTGAATCTAGGAAGAGGCAAGCTAACCTAGGAAAACAAAATGTCAATTATTTGAATACCTTTGAGAATATTGAAGAAATTTTGTTCCTTACTCGTCTTACTACCCACAAAACCTCAAATGATGTATGGATTTTAGATAGTGGCTATAGTAATCACACAATAGGAAATATATATTGATTTCGAATTTGGATGAATTAGTAAAAAACAAGTTAAATTAGGAACATAATTTTATTAATGTGAAGGGTAAAGGAGTGGTCAATATCATGACCAAATAGGGCCAACAAAAACACATACCATATGTGTTCTATGCCCTAGGTTTGAAGCATAACCGGATTAGTGTTGGCCAACTAACTCGAAAATGATACATTGTAATTTTCAAGGTAGAAGAGTGTTTCATTTATGATACCCCCCTAGTAATAATTTGATTGTTAAAATTCATATGACCAAGAACCAAATGTATTTTCTTGTTATGACTTCTGGAAAACATGATATCATTTTCCCAAAAGGAAACCTAGATGGATGAATTATGGCTTTGGCATTCCATATATGGTCATCTTCATTTCTCTGGTTTGAAGTTGTTGCATTAGAAAGGGATGATAAGAGGCATTCCTTCCATCCATGAACTAGCTGGTACATGTAAGTGTTTCATTCTTTAAAAGAAAGACAAGGACAGATTCCCTAAAGGTGTATCCTATATAGCTAATGATCCCCTATAGCTGATTCATACTAACTTGTGTGGACCAATACAAACTCAGTTGCTTGGAGGAACTTATTATTTTTTTACTTTCATAGATGAATATAGTAGAAATACCTGGGTGTACTTATTTGGGAGGAAATAAGAATCATTTTACATGTTCAAAGAATTCAAGGCACTAGTCGAGAAACATAGTGGCTACCAGACTAAAATGTTGAGATCAGAAAGAGAAGGGAAATATGATTCGAGTGAGTTTAATTATTTTTTCAAGGAACATGGCATCAAATAAAAAATCATGACTATATATACACCACAATAGAATGGTGTAGATGAGAGGAAAAAATACTATCACGAATATGAAAAGGAACATGCAGAAAGGGAAAAACTTGTCACATGATTTTTAGGGAGAAGCAATAGCTTGTTCTCTATATATATTGAATAGATCACCCACAAAAAGTGTGATTAATATAGTTCCACAAGAAGCATGGTCAGGTATGATTTCTTTTGTAGCACAATTCAAAATTTTTGGGTGCATAACATATGCCCTTGTACCTAGAAAACAAAGGAAGAAATTGAATGACATGAACAAGAAATGTATTTTCATTATACAATATAGTTTTAATCCCTAGAGAAAGGCCCATGTTAAGTATAGAATCTCTTATTAAGCTCTATATATTGAATTATTACATTTCTAGTGTTATATTTGTATGTAGGATAGAACCCTTCATACCTTTTCGTTATAATTGTACATTTTGTCTCCTCTCTCTCTCTCTCTATATATATATATATAACAAGGGGACCTAGTATTAGGATCATCTCATCTCATCTTTTACATTGAATATATTATAAAAGGAGTCTTTCTCCTCAAAGTTGATAGTTATTAACTAATTTTTTATCATACTCAAGGAGTTTTTCATAACATTTGGTATCAAAGCATCGATCCTAGGTTTTTTATTCTTAAAACGATTCATCTTAGAATTTTCTCTATAACATTTTTTTGGGATGCTTTATACAACAAAATTTGAAGGTTACTCAAACAACATATTCAAGTACATCTAATAAAAATTTCAAGTTTTGGTTCGTTACAATTTAAAAAATATAGCCTATGGAAGTTAGGGCTTGTGACTAGTCTTGAAATTAGTCTCAAACGGTCCATATTTTTATTTTCACTATAAAATCATTTTAGTGAAGTTTCAAACTTTGAAATTTTTAGAATATTGAGGAGAAATAGTGAATTACAAGTGTAAAAAGTTTCAAAAATTGAATTATTATAATTTGTGATACATAACTTTTGGAAGTTGGGGATTGTTACTACTCCTGAAATTAGTCTTAAACAAGTCATTTTGGTATGTGTGCTATAAATTTTTATCAGTGAAGGTTGAAACAATGAAACTTTTAGAAGTTTAATAAGTCATACCAAAGTAATAGAGTCCAAAATTTAAGACTCACAAGGGTTATATATATATATATATATATCAAGACAAAGGTTATCCATCTAGACATACTCCAAATTAAGGATTTGAAAGGTATGTAGCTTACAATTGACATAAATTTTGATTGTAAGATCTATGTTTTATGATTCAAAATTTGTTATAAAGAGGAGAATTATTATTTTTTCACGTGGCTCCAAAGGTTCCTCCAAAAGTTATTTCACCAACTAAACCTCCAGAGAGTTCAACCATGACTTAAGAAGAAAGAGAAGAAATCTTTCACCAGATTGGAAAAGTGGAAAAGAAGATGGATGGGGTGGAAAATAATATAGATGAGGTGGAAAATAAGATGGAGGAAAATAAGAAAGAGATGGAAAAGAAGATGGATGAAAATTGGGAGCATATGGAAAAGAAGATGTTAGAATTGCAAAATTCCATGTCTTCCATGATCTTACATGCTCTAGATGAGAGACTCCCTAAAGGAGATATCAAAATGCAAGGAAATGGTGAAAATGTAGAGGAAATAAAGATTGAGTCCCAGAATCATGATTATTCACCACTTCAAGATCCACATCATCGAGGTTTCAATGCGAAACTAAGGAATTGCATCATTCCAAATATCGATATGAGTAAGTTTGATGGTAAAGGTCTAATGACATGGATAATATAGATGGAGAAATACTTTGTATTGGCTGTATTACACACCCACCTAGTATTTTGTTTCCTAATTTTATTAGTCTACGCTGAGGGTGCCATTGGTCTAAGATATTCTCCCCTAGATGAGTATGCCACATCCTCTTCAGCCATTACTCAGTTGTGCTTCAGTTGGACTAGTGGAGTCAAGTCTTGCATGGAAACCTCAATATTATCACCAAGTGCTGCATGCTCAGCTTGGGATCATCACTAGGAGGGCACACTCATCTTGGGATCATCACTAGGAGGGTGCACTTGACATGCATGAGGCTAGGAGGGTGCACCACATGTGCATTCATGAGATTCTCTCCACTCCACTTGTGTGAGCTAGTTAATTGATGACTACATGGATAGTTAACTAGGGTTAGGTGGTATTTCACTCCCATTTATGTCTTTGTGTGTCCACATATCTCTACATCACTACTATGTCACATTATTTCATCCTTGTAGAGGATATCGGTTGTATTTTTTCATTCTCTCATTGTGCGAAATACAATTCTTTTCATTCTTTTCTCCGATTCATATCTTCTTCTATCAACCTTGTAAGTTTGTTGTTCATTGTTTCTAGTTATATTCTCTATGCAGGCTTCACTACAATTTCACATGGTATCAGAGCCCACAAGTTCTAGGAATAAGGCACACAAATAATCATTTGCAAGTACAAAATATTGAAGCAACTGCAAAGTATGGAAATTTCTTTGTCAACATTTCTTACTCCATAGAATTAATTTGATTGGAAGAAAATGATTCTACTTCTACTAAGAGGAAGAGGCTTATATAGAATACCCTCAATAGCATAAACTGAACCCACATCCCCAATCGATAAAACCAAATACTTCAACCTCATGGATGAGTCCTTCAGTCTCCTTTGCATGTCCATCTCCCAAATTATTGTTTCATGTTGAATATTTTTCTACTTTGAATGAGGTTTGGACCAGTCTAGAAGGTATGTTCAGAAAATAAGATGAGATGCTTGGCCACATGCTTGAGAATGAGTTAAACTCATTAGATCTAAGTAGTTTTAAGAATATCCAGGACTTCTTCACAAATCTCAAATCCTTATTGCTTCAACTAAAAAAATACAAGATCATGAAATAAAAGAAAGACAAATAGTTTATTCTTGCTATTCTATCAAATTTGGGTCCAGAATATGCCATATTTATCTTCACATTTCATACTGTAAGGATTAAATCGGGTGCAACTTGGACAATTCCCACATTGGATGTATTCATCGAGTCCCTGATGCATGAGAAAGACAAGCTCATCAAGATGTGAACAATCAAGAGATCCAAAGAACATGCACCTATTGTGCATGAGAGAAACAAATCCAGCTCAATATCCAAATGGAAAGGAAAGGGAAACAAGGATCCAGATCCAAGAAAGGGAGGCAAATTCAAACCTTTTGATGAATCTTCTTGCTCTAAAGTGGGAAAGGGACAGAAAGAGAAATCAAAGTGAGGTTATTGAAATCATGGTTTCCATATTGATTCATCTTGTATGGAGAAAACTATTGAATTCATGGAACAAACACTCAAGTGTAACAATCTTGGGGATTGCATTCCTAAAAATGCCAAGAAGAAGTCGGGAGAAAAGCACCAGAAACTAGAGGTAATGCACATGATTTTATTGCAATTAATTCTTCTCTAGATGCATGGATCATTGATTTAGGAGAATCACACTACATGAAAACCTCAAAATATGTCATTTAATCTCTAAAAACATGCATGGGTCCTCCCATTCTCATGGGAGATGACTCTCTAGCAGAAGTCTCTAGAAAAGGGACAATGGATATCAGAAATGGAAGTTTTGTGAATGTCTTGCACATTATGAAATCTTTGTAAATATACTCTCTATGTACCAAATCACACATATAGGCACAAGGAAAATGGTGGAATTCACATTGGATTCGATGAGAATATTTGACATGGAAGACAACTCCAAAATTGTTGTAGGTGAGGTGGATCATAAATCTAGATTGTACACATTCTCTAAATTTGTTGCTAAATCATATTCTACATTGCTACTAACTCATGTT
The DNA here is from genome assembly GCA_032191745.1 of Picea mariana. Classification (NCBI taxonomy): domain Eukaryota; kingdom Viridiplantae; phylum Streptophyta; class Pinopsida; order Pinales; family Pinaceae; genus Picea; species Picea mariana. The sequence goes on along the minus strand of JASDQU010099884.1, from coordinate 338,738 downwards.
AATGATGATAGTAAGATTTTGCATGAAATATTTGGCCACTTAAATTTCATGTACATGAAACAACGCAACAAACAAGGGATGGTGTAAGACTTTACATACATACAATTTTCTAATAGAGTTTGTCAAGGATATATTCTTGGAAAGCATCCTCGAGAGAAATTTGAGAAAGGGAAGACACATAGGGAATCCTCTTTGTTAAGTACCAAAGACTTGAATACAAAAAAAAAAATACAATTGATCCAGAGAGAAATATAGAAAACCCACACTTTATTATATTGAAAAACATTAAGGTTGGGCAACACCATACAATGGATCCTATTATGGAAGGGATCCTATCCTGTTCACTTGCCTCTTTCAGGGGGAAACCTCCTAATGAGCTACACTCTCCAAATACAATACTTATATTCATACCCCATTACATTACTTTAATCCTTTTATATAGTTCTACCAACCACCTAAGAAAATTCTAGAGGAGGAACCTTCTAGAAGTAGAACCTTCTAGTAAGTTCTCTTACATTTATTAGATCCAACTACCATAGTGGGACTTATTTAATAATATAGTTTACCTAGTCCACCTTACATTTAATAGCCTCTACTATTATCACTATGGGCCCTCCAGACCCCCCCAATACACCTCTATCTACACTATATTCCATCCCCCTTATGAAAGCGTTTTCCTCAACGCTTGTTATGAGGGTGTACAACCATATACCAAGGTCCCATGGATAAGTGTGGACCATAGTGTTGAAGTAGACTAGAGAATCAGGGTCCCTTGTATAAATGTGAGCTACCATGCTAAAGTAGTCCAACTTCCATTGTGAACTTGGGTCCCATATCCAAGTGCTCATGTGAAATCCACATTGAAAAAATAGGAAATCAAGAACTAATTGAAAATCATGCTCTAAAGATCGACACTGGTCATGTGGATCGAAATATGTAGAACCGGCCAAAAAATCATCCATTACTACTGGAAAATAATAAAAATAAAGAATAATATGCAGACAATTCTCTTATTTACTCTCCAATAATTTATCTACATTATGTGGAGTAGATTCATAGAAGAGAAAATGGAAGTGATTTTCATCCCATAAATGACAACTATCCATATAACAATCATTGCAATCAGCCTCAAAATCATACAAAGCATATACTTCTCGATTATATTCATCCTTGATGTTTTCCATAATATCTCCCTCATGTAGGTGATCGAAGGACCTATGAATATTGTGATAACTGTCACTGGAGTCATGTAGAGCATCCATGATGCCTTACAGATGGTCATGCATATTGGCTTTGAGGGCTTCAACCTTTCATACAATTTCTGCGAGCTGAGAGTGATAATCCATCAGAAACACCACATATAATATACCAAAACAAATATCTTAAAATTGTATATCCAAGGGCTCTGATTTGGTAGAAATATGAGTACCCTGTGAGAAGTGATGAGCTCTGTAGTCCTGTCGCCGTCACAAAGACCCTAAAAAATGATTGATTTTAAATTAGTGATATCTTCACTTCCAGAGCTCTGATTTAGGTGATTTGTTTTTTGAAATCAGTTATTTTTGAAAGAAGAAATCAGATCTATAATTTTGTTTAGCAAATTCATCCCCATATGCTACAAAAATAAGAAAAATTGCATGACCGTCGACAAAAAAACCTTGAAAATAACATATTTTAAAATGTCGATAACTTTACTTCCCGGACTCCGGTTTGGAATTTTTTTTCTTAATTGGGTGTTTTTCTGAGAGGAACTCAGATATACAACCAATTTCTACAAAAGTTTCACTAAAATATACTTATATCATCCAAAATTTTGTGGCCCTCCGTTTTATTCTCCGAAAAAATATGCAAAAATATAAAAAACAATTGCCCCTTTTTTGTGGCCAAAGAAAGTGCTATGGTACCAATTGTTAAGTACCTAAATAGATATGCAAATATAATTTATAAATAACACTTAATCTCAATAAGAATAAACCAAACCATTCACTCAATAATCAACACAAGAATATGAGAAAAAACCCTTAAGGTAGGGTAACACCATATATTAATCCTTATGGAAGGATAAAACTCCTCAAGCAATCCTTGCTTGTACAATCACAATATTCTTCACTTTAGAAATATGCTCCATAAACAACTGAGAATAAACCAAACCATTCAATGAACAAAAGAAATAGAAAAAACCATTGAGGTAGGGTAACACCATATATTAATCCTTATGGAAGGATAAAAATCCTCAAGCAATCCTTGCTTGTACAATAACAATATTCTTCACTATACTCCAATACATTACTTACACTTCTTTGTATAGCATTATTTATCTTATAGGAAAATTCTATAGAAGGAATCTTCTAGAAAGCCTATTTATTATATCTAGCTACCATAGTGGACCTAATCCACCTTACATTGAATGGCCTCCACTCATAATACATAACCATTGAGTACCTCACTAGGTACCCCATATTACCTCCATAGGTATACTAAACTCTCCCTTGTAGCTTGTTCAAAGTGAACTCATGTGGTCTTTCCCTAATCCTCCTATAATAAATGACCAATATGTGTTGACTTTTATTGATGATTGGTCACGATACACATGGGTGTACCTTCTCAAGAAAAATATGAAGTGTTTGAGCATCTCAAGGATTTCAAAGCACATCTAGAGAAGTAGTCCAGGAAAATGATCAAGATCCTATGCACAGATAATGGGGGAGAGTATGTAAACAAGGATGTAAAACATCTTTGTGATGAATCAGGTATTCAATTACAACACATAGTTCCATACACTTTGTAATAGAACGGGGTAGTTGAGAGGAAGAACCAATATTTGAAATAGATGACAAGTTGTAAGTTGCATGCAAAGTCCCCTCCCTCCAAAATTTTCATTGAAGCAATCAACTATGCCATGTACATACAAAACCGATCTCCTCACAAATATTTGAAATAAATGACTCCTTTTGAAGCATGGAGCAATAGGAAATCATAAATGAAACACTTCCACATTTTTGGATCACATGCATGGGATTGTGTACCTTTAGAGAAGAGGAAGGCTTTGGAGACTCAAAGCATATATTGCATATTTGTGGGTTATCCTGAGGGTGTAAAGGGATATAGTTTTATAGAAACTTCAATAGAAAATTTAATCATTGAAAGGAGTGTTTGATTCAAAGAAAGTCCATTGCATGCATCTTCAGAACAGCATGCGTAAATTTTTTTGCTTCCTCTTGTACCATATATTCGAGATGGTGCATCCTGCCACTCATAAAAGATTTCAGATATGATTTAGAAATAATATTTGGAATATCATGAGCATGCATGTGAAGATACATATCTAAGACCCAAATGGATATAGTCCACCCTACAGGAAACAATTGATCTCGTGAGGGATCCCAACAGATCAAAGGAGGATGAGATCCCAATTTGAGGAGGCTCCAAATGCATTGACAACCATGAAACCAATAATGCCCATGCATTCCTACATTGTTCTATCCTCATACCCTCAAACCTATGTAGAGGCTAAAGGGAATCCCAACTAGGAAACAACTATGAACAAGGAGTACAACTCCCTCATTGAGAACCATACTTGGGACTTGGATCAACTTCCTTCAAATAGGAAGCTTGTCATGTGCAGATGGGTATATAGGATGAATAAAGAGACAAATGGTATCATGATCTAATAAAAATAAATATTGTTGGTGAAATTCTTTCAACAAGTTCGTGGGATTGATTATGATGAGACATTTGCTCTAGTAGAAAATATGGATTCCATACGGTTATCCCTAGCCACTGCAACAACAAGGAGATGTGATGTTTACCACATGGACATGCAAAATTTCTTTATTCATGATGATATCAAAGAAGAGATATACATGGAGTAGCCACAGGGGTACATACAAAACTCCTCTCTAGTTTGTTGACTCAAAAAGTCACTCTATGACGTCAGGAAGGCTCCTAGAGCATGGTATGATAAAATGGATTCTTACTTACATTCTCAAAATTTTATTCATTGTAAATTAGATCCTTGTTGGACTTCGACCAAGTTTTGTGGAAACGTTGGTCATGTTTGACCATTTTTTAGACTTCGTCAGGCTGGTTGAAGACAGAGTGCCTAGGCGAAGCAGAGATTGCAGGATCTCACTCTTTTTGCGAGATTTTTGGGTTTTAGGGTTTATGTAATGGGTATGGGATGTCGGCCCATGGGTTTTCCCATGTAAGAAGGAGACATAGTAGGTCGATGGCTTAGTGTTAATGTTAGCTATGCAAAATAAGATGTGCTAAGGCTTACAGAGCTAATTGCAAGTGTTTTGTACCAGTTGGAGATGCAGAAATCTCCGACCCTGGCCTCATTGGAAGTCCTGTGGTCACCAGGACTGAGTTGATAGAATCAAGGCAGAGATGAAGGGGGTACAACAAGCTCTCTATTTGAGCTGCATAGTGTCTACTACACCATCATCATAAGAAGTTGTAGAGTTGGGGGATGATCCCACCCAACTACGCAGATTAGCAGATGCGACAAAGGCTCACCTTCGATGTGTACAGGAAGAAAAAGAGTAGGCCACAAATGCCTTGAAGCAAGCAAAGGAGGAATCCCTAGAGAAACATCGGGTTGCACAGTAAGAGAAAGATGACCTCTGGGCAAAGTTTGAAGAGGACAGAGAGCAGATCCAGAAAGAAAAAGAACAACTGCTTGTGGAGCAGATTGTGGTTAGAGAAGAAGTAACTAGAGCACTTCACTCTGTGCCAGTCTTGTCTCAGATGGAAGAAGAGACAGCTCAAAGTCAAGTGGGGAAGCTTGCTGAAGCCATTCAATAGATTCAAGAAAGAGTAGCAGAGTTAGAACTGCAAGCAGTGCTGAGCACTCGACAAGAAGTGTGAGATCAAAGGGAAGAAACTGCTAGGAGCGCAGTAGAAAGAATTAGGGCGTTAGCATCAGAATGCAAGAAATTAAGTAACCAAAGTGTGCATACCTATGAGCACCTTGCAGAAGACTTAGAGCTGAGGATATTGGAGGCACATCTCCAGGAGGCGAAGCAATAGGCATCGACAGTGCAAGCACAACTGAAGAATCTTATGGCTATTGAGAAGATGAAGAGATCGTAGGAGAAACACGCAATTCAAAAACAGTTCACTACTATCCAGAGCAGAGTGATGGAGGTGACAAAATGACTCCAGCCGATGTAGGATGAAACCTTCACCCTCTTTGAAGAAATCGAGGGACAAGGATCATAGCTATAGCAGGTGGTCACAGTAGTGAAATAGTAGTTGGAAGGGCCTATCACCGAGTAAGTCATTTAGGAGTTCGCCAAGCAGAAGGCTCTAGAGAAGTAGCAAGTCGAGGAAACTCGAGCTAAGATCAAGGACTTTGAAGTAGTGTTGCTCAGATCAGAGTGAATTGGGACGAGTCACAAGTGAGTGTTGGGGGCATGTTGGCCCTCGACCAAGTTTTGGGGAAACGTTGTTTGTGTTTGACCATTTTTTAGACTTCAACAGGCTCATCGAAGATGAAGTACCCAGGCGAAGCAGAGATCACGGGATCTCACCCTTTTTGTAGGCTTTTTGGGTTTTAGGGTTTATGTAATGGGTATGGGATGTCAACCCATGTTTAGGAACCTTTTTGTAATGTATAAATAAGTAGCTAGGTGATGTAAGAAGGAGACCTAGTAGGTCGATGGCTTAGTGATAATGTTAGCTATGTGCAAGAAGATGTGTTAAGGCTTGCAGAGCTAAGTGCAAGTGTTTTGTAAGTGCTTTGTGCACATACTATGTAAAGGCTCTGTGCTTGGACTTAACTTGGGGAAGGAAGATCTGGCGAGGTGCGCCCAGATCTCCTGTCCTATACAGAGTTGTCTTGGTGGCTCTGTGCTTGTAAGAAGATTGAAGGAGACTAATAAAGAAGAGAAGAAGAGTTGGTGGATGTAGCCCCACACTGGGGTGAACCACATATATCCTATGTCAATGTGCTTTGTGATTTATTGTTTATGCTGGTTATGTATTTATCTACTTAGTGCACTGATCTTGATGTGTAATAGATAGATCTACTGATGCTTAGTGCTTTAGGTATGAATGAATGTTAGATCTGCTGGAATGTTATGTACTGAATGGTTAGATGTACTTAGATCTTGTTTAATACTGCGTTGTTATGTAATCAAGGGTTTAACCTGTGATGTGAATAAGGGTTAAAGAATAATGAATGTTAATTTCTAAGTTCTATGTTAAGTATTATGATCACATATCTGTGTCCCAGCTAGGTTGTAGACACTTGAGTCCTGCAAACCCCCTTGCCTCTACCTCAGGTGAGACTTCATCTGCTTCGCAGGTGTTTCCAAAAGGGCCAGTAGTTAGGGTTTTGTTGGTGTGTTGTTGACGCGTTGAACCCTGGGTCTGCCCCTGTGCCAACAATCCCAATGTTTATATGATGAGAAATTATGACCCTCTATTGATTTTAATGTTATATGTATATCATCTATTAATCACAAGTAGTTCAGACTTAGTTATTTCTGCAGTAAATAATTCCTTACATGACAGGTTTTCAATGTCTAACATGGGTCCATTACACTTCTTCCTTGGTCTTGAAATCATCTAGGATGATTCGGGAATCAAATTCTCTCAGGAAAAGTGTGTTAGATATATTTTGTTCATGTTCAACATGATTGACTATAAACAAATAGCCACATATTTCTTATCAGGGGTTAGGCTCGAGACTGGTATGGATACACCATTGGTGAATTTCATTAGAAATCAATAACTAGTGGGGAACCTCCTTTATATAACTCACTCCTATCCAAATATCTCATATCCAGTGGGAGAAGTTTCTAGGTACATGAAGGAGCTGCATGAGCTACACTAGAAATATTACAAGCACATCCTCTAATATGTAAAGGGTACTACCAATCATGTGATTCATTATGCAATAGGTTGTACATTGTATCTCATTCACGATACAAATTCAGATTAGGCTGGTGATATCAAAGATCACAAGTCCATTTCAAGGTACGTTCTTAGTTTAGGATCTGGTCCCATTTGTTGGTTGAGTAAAAAGAAATCAACAATTTATTTATCATCAGCAGAGGCCGAGTACATAGGAGTGACCGACATTTCCATTCAGGCTATATGGTTAAAGAAATTCCTCACCGAGCTTGGTATCATATTTCATTAGTCTGACTCTCATCTAGTGTGACAATTAGAGCATAATGATTTTTTGTAGAGATCCAGTGCAATGGAAGAGAAACAAAACACATTGATATCCACATGCATTACATAAGAGAGTTGACTCATGATAGGATCATCGACTTACAATACTATCCTTCATTATAAATATTGTCGACATCTTCACCAAAACCTTCACCAAGAAGAAATTCCACTTTATGTGGGACCTCCTTGGGGTGAAGGACACAATTGCCCAGCAACTTTCTTTCTTTTTCCACATTTTNGGGGGGGTGTGGTTCCCATAAGGTTCTCCCTCTTACCTCTTTTTCAATGTTCTCTTTTTCTTAGATGCATTGTAAAATGGGTGCCTAACATGGCTTCTTGTCAGGAATCATTCATTGTGTACTCCCTAGTAGTGTTCAAGAGGGTTTTGGAGATATTACACACCCACCTAGTATTCATTTTCCTAAGATTATTATTCTATGTTGAGGGAACCCTTTTTTTGAGATATTCCCCCTTAAATGAGGGTGCCACATCCTCTTCAGTCATTACTCAATTGTACTTTAGTTAGACTAGTGGAGTCAAGTCTTGGATGGAAACCTCGGTAATATCACCAATTTTTGCATGCTCACCTTAGGATCTATTGGGCCTCAGAATTGCCATATTTTATGATGCCATTAGCCATTCTTTCACCTATTTTTCCCTTCCACTTTCATTCACTTCATTAACCATATTTCCATAACTGTTCATTTTCACCCTACATGAGATTCACATGTCATATGTACACTAAAATGGTAAATTTACCATGATTTGGTGATTACTTAGAGTAGATATTATGGTTTCCTAACTTACTTATGAAGTTCAACAATTGTTTTGGCAATTTTACAACTGATTGGTAGTTCTACTAGTCAAAGTTTCCATGTCATTTCCTACTAGATGAAGGGGAATCTTAAAAATATAAAATATTGGTTTTGTCCCGAATAGTGTCATTTAGGTGAATCATGAGGAAACTATACAAAAAGTATAGGACAAGTGGTGCATGATTGATCTTTCCAAATATTATTCACTCTAGCTTAAAATTCTAAAGCTAAGTGGTTTTGACCAAGTTGCTCATACCCACGAATTTGGGAATATGGATCTCATGAAATATTTTGTATTATCCTATTCAAATTATCTTATATCAAATATAAGATTTGGCGGAGGAGATACACATGTTTAGGATCTAGGATTTGTTGGTTATGAGATCCACTTGTTTAGGATCTGATCTCATTTTGATATGTATAAATATGAGAGGATATCATAGCTTCATAGTTCAGTAGTTAAATAATTAGAGAGTTTAAGAAGAGGAAGAGAAGGATCATTGTAATAATTTTGATACTGGAATAAAGAGCTTTTTGTTGCACATCAAGAGTTCTCTACTGTATTCCTCCTTGGAAGTATATGCCAAGAGAGGCATGGCCCCCTCTCTTTGGTATACGCTTCCTAATTAGTTTTCTTTTTGTTGTGTGATGTTATTTCATTATTTTTTCATTTAAGTTATTGTTCATTCATTTATGTATTTCATTTATGCAAGTATGGGTTTCCCTACATAGTTAGGAATTGAAGGCCGAATTTCTTTAGTAATCACAAAACCAGTTGATGATATTGCTTTTCAACCAAAGGAATGGGGTTAAAATTTGAAATATAAGTCCATTGACCTCAGTTGAACTTTGTAGCATTTCATTTCTGCAATTTTTTATTCTTGATTTTATTAAGCTACAAGAATTATTCAAGCCATGAAGTAGCTAACTTATTATTGTAAGAGAGCACTTGTATCCTTGACTCTAATTCTTGGAAATTTCTTGTCAAGCAAAGCATTTTGATTAAGATTTCTTAGTTTAAAGTTAGTTTCCTACTCCTGCATATTTTTTGTCGGTATCTCACAAGCCTACAAGCCCCTAGATTGATGAATTAAATGTAACAAAATTCATGCAATAAAATTGATTGACATGATCATCACTAAGAGGGCACAATCACCTTTGGATCATTACCAGGAAGGCACACTCACCTTGGGATCATCACCAGGAGGAAACACTTGATGTGCATGAGGCTAGGAGGGTGCACCACATGTGCATGCATGAGATTATCTCCACTCCACTTGTGTGAGACAATTAATTGATGAATGCATGGGTAGTTAAGTAGGACTAGATGGTAGTTCACTCTCGTTTTCGTTAGTGTGTGTCCACATATCCATAGATCACTACAATGGCACATTAGTTTAGCCATGTAGAGTATATCAATTGTAATTTTTCATTCTCTCATTGTGTGGAATACAATTATTTTCATTCTTTTCTCCAATTCTTATCTTCTTATCTCAACCTTGCAAGTTTGTAGTTCATTATTTCTAGCTAGATTTTGTGTGCAGGTTTCACTACAATTTCACACTTTGATCTACACCAAGTGCCAAGGTTACAAAAGGTACCTATTGCATCCTTGTATTTAAAAAATTATCAATTTTTTTGGTATCAATGGCTTTGTGAAAGAAAAAATAATTTTATTATCTCTTGGTCCATTTTAATAGATGAATTGATATCACATTACGTGGAATTAAGAGAAACACATTCTTTAGTCAATTGATAAATCTTCAGCAGAAAGGTCCAATTAAAGAGCACATTCAATAATTCCAAAATCTTAGTGTCATGGTAAATAACATTCCTAAGGATAATTTTTTAGATATCTTTATGGGAACTTTAAATGATAACATTCAACATGAGGCACGCATTTTCAAACCTAAATACCTAGAGCAAGCTTTCAGTATGGCAAAGAAAATGAAAAAATAATATGGCTACTAGAAGGGTGGCCACTACCAACTATAGAGAGCACCATATTCCCTTTCCTAAACTCACTAAATTGACAAGGTTGACACCTCAACAAATGTATGAAAGAAGAGTAAAGGGAATATGTTTCAATTGCGATAACAAGTATAAGAAGGGGCATAAATGTAGTGAGAAGAAAATATTATACATAAACTGTGAAGAGGAATAAAATCAATAATTGGAACCATCAAAAGATCTAGATCTAGTAGAGACTACTCCAACGATATCTTGCCATGCATTGGCCGACATCAGTACTCCACAATCCATCAAGATACAAGGATACATCAAAAATAAAAAGGTAACAATGTTGATTGATTCTAGTAGTACCCATAACTTCATGAATTAAAAATTAACAAAATATCTCAATTTCTTTGTATTTATAACACTGAAGTTTCAAGTAATGGTTGTAGATGGAGGTACCATAAATTGTTCTAGGAAGTGCCATAGTATTAAGCTCAATATGGGGGAGTATTTACTGGATAGTCCCATGATTTCCATCCAAATGAGTGGTGTTGATGTTGTATTAGGGGTCCAATGGTTACAATCATTAGGAACAATGACCCTTAATTTTGAAGATCTTTTGATGAGAGTTTCCTCAAAAGGAAAGGAAATTGAGCTTAGAGGTATCCAAGGGAATCCCTATAAGGCGAAAATATTTAACAACATGAAAAAATTACTCAAAAAGGGACATTGTGGACTCCAAATAGTTATCAACAACCATTCCAAAGTATTTAGATGGATGCCTAAGGGTATATTCCTCCTGTGCGAGATCATGAACATGCTATTCATTTGCAACCAAGAAGTGTACCACCTAACATTAAGCCTTACATGTATCCATATGCATAGAAGAGTGACATTGAGCATATGATCCAAGAAATGTTATATGCAAGCATCATTCAACCTAGACAAAGTTCTTTCTCTTCAATGGTAGTGATGGTTATGAAGAAGGATGGTTCATGGAAAATGTGTCCAGATTATAGATAGGTCAACAAAATGACCATCAAAGATAAGTTTTGTATTCCTGTCATTGATGAATTATTAGATGAATTGCATGGAACAATTTTCCTTACTAAGTTGGATCTTTGTTTGGGATATCATCAAATCAGAATGAGGGAATAACAAAATTCCAAAAATATCCTTTAAACCACATGAAGGTCATTATGAGTTTTTTTTATGCCATTTGGACTTACTAATGCACCTTCAACATTTCAAATATCGATGAATTCTATTTTCAAACCCTTCCTTAGAAAATTTGTGTTAGTATTTTTTTATGACATGCTAATCTACAACAAATATTGGGAAGAGCATGTAAAACATGTTGATAGAGTATTACAACCTTTGGAAGAGAAAAAACTTTATGCAAATCCTTCCAAGTGTGCCTTTTGGGTTCAAGAAGTGGAATATTTGGGTCATATTGTATCTCATGAAGGTGTGAAAGTGGACCCTAACAAAATTAAAGCTATGAGGGAATGGCCAATTCTTAAAACCTTGAAGAAAATTTGAATATTCTTATGGTTGACAGGCTATAGTGACACTGATAACAACACTATTAAATAAGGAATCATTTTCTTGCACTTAATAAGAAACCACATATTTTGAAAAACGTAAGGAAGCTATGTGTACAACTCATGTACTAGCCACAAATGACTTCACAAAATCATTTATTGCAGAGTGTGATACCTCAGTCCATGGAATTGGTGCAGTTTTAATGCAAGAAGGAAGTACCCTTGCCTTTGAAAGTGTCCAAATTAAAAGGAAAAACTCACTCAAACCCATTTATGAAAAAAACAGTTTCCCATACTACACGCATTTAAGAAATGGTTCCCTTACCTAATAGGAAGACAATTCGAGGAACCTTGTGCATTAGATAAATTTGTATGGAAGAATGATTTTCTATGGTATCATGATTGCATATATTTATGTAAGAATTCCCTACTCAAATAGAAGGTCCTTCTAGAATTTCACACTTCTCCTATAGGAGGACTTTCAAGGTTCTTGAAAAATTACCACAGGATCAAGAAGGATTTTTTTTGGGAAGGTATTAAAACTGATGTTCAAAATTTTGTGTATGAATGTGTGGTTTTCCAGTAGAATAAGGAAGACATAATCAAGATTCCAGGTCTCCTACAACCATTAGCCATACCAAGTCAATGTCGGGAAGAAGTTTCAATGGATTCTTGCAGGTTTACCCAAATCTGAAGGAAATACTATCACCATGGTAATAGTGGATTGACTGATAAAGTATACCCATTTTTCTATCTTTCTCATCCTTTTAAAGAAAGTACAGTAGCCGCAACATTCATGAAAATAGTTCAAAAGATACATGGAGTCCCAAATATTATTGTAAGTGACAAAGATCCAATTTTCACTAGAAAAATTTAGAATGAATTATTTTCTTGTTTGGGTACTCAATTGACTCACTAGTCATCCTACTATCCTCAATCTAATGGGAAAAATGAGATTATGAATAAACATCTAGAAGGATATATTCATTTCTTTTCATCTAATAAACATAAACAATGGGTCAAGTGGTTTCCCTTGGTAGAATGGTGGTACAACACATCCTTCCATACTTCATAAAAAATGTCCCCATCTATTGCACTTTATGTTAGGATATTTAGACACTTAGGAGTTAGTTAAGATCTACTTGGTCTAATGTGTCATTAGATAAAAGTGTGTTTCTTAGTGTGTTTCTTTAGTATGCATTTGTAGTTAGAAAATTCGACGGTCACGATATGTTCCCAACATAGAGTAATCTAACGGTTCATATTCTTCTCGATATTAACGACCATTGATCCGTGGCTTAACACCCGATTGGTCCATGATCTCTATTTTAAAGGCATGGAGGTTCATTTTCCGATGATCAATTATGAGAAACTCTCTTGTAAAATATCTTTGTAAACTTTTTATTTTTCATTAATAAATTGCTACAAGTGGTCGCGTTGGCTGGGGTCATGGATGTTTCCCCATAGGGGTTTTACCACATCAAAACATTAGTGTGTTTATCTTTGATATGGTTGTGTGAGTGGTTATTGAAGGTGTTCTTCCTCTGTTGGAATACCTGTGTTATCGAACATGGTATCAGAGCTTGTTTGAAGACCCACTCTTGTTGTAGATCAAGATCATGAAGCCGAGTTGCCTCATCTCCATTTTCTACCATTTTCATACATTTCTGGGATGAGAGGACCATTCCATTGCATCCAGAGTGCTTATTTAATTTAGGAATGATTTTCATTTCACTCAAAAATGTTTCCATTTTCCCAAGATATGACCATTTCAGCTAGATCCAGAGGTATAAAGCCTGAATACGCCCTTTTTAATTTTTTTGCAGAGTATTATTTCAGTTTTATTTCGGTTTTATGTTGTTTGTTTCTGGGCTTCTACTCTATTATATCTATGTATTCTCTTTTCCCCACACCCTATGCGATCTCAGAAAATCAGAAACAGATAGGAAAATATGCATTTTCTGGGTAAGCTAACCGAGATCTAAACCTTGTTGTCATCAATAAGAGAATTTTTTTTCTTGTGTGAAAATAGATTTTTTTTAGCATGCTCTCCAAGGTTGTCTTCAACAACAACAACAAAAACAATCCTCTTGCTAAACAATACAATATGTTTTTCTAGTCCATTTGTTTAAAAGTTTCCTTATTAAGTAAGAGGTCTTGAGTTCAAATCTCTCTTTTTGTTACTTTTTTTTTTCAAAGCTCATGCTCCATTGTAAAGTGTATTTCACTTCAAGTATAAAAGTGAATCACTATAAGTAGCTTTAATATTTTAGAGTTATTTATTTTGCATGCATCTTTTCTTTTATAAAGTAACTTCATTGTAAAAGTGAACCCCACTTCTTTTTATAAAAGTGGGTCACTTCATAAAGCAACTTACACCATAACTTGGTCCTTTGATTATCGTTTATGCCTTTTTTTTAAAGGGAATAACTTTCAAATCCAAAGTCCATTTTCAGTGCCATTTTTTTTAAAACCGCCTAATTGTTTGATACATTTCCATCCAGATCATCAATTTTAGTTTTTAAATCCATATTATCTACATATTTAATATGGATTCTTCAAGTAATCTTTTTCTTACAAGCACCAACTACTTCCAATGGAAATCCCATATGGAGAATTTATTAAGAAGTAAAGGTTTGTAATGGATTACATTGGGAAAGGAAACAAAACCTACTGATGATGATAAGAAATTCAAATGGGATAATAGGAATGACGAAAGATGTGGACTAATCAGAGTTTCCATCTCTTCTGATTTAAGGTTCCACCTTCAACAAATTGATAAACCCAAAGAAGCTTGATAAAATATTGAATCCGTGTTTGGTAAACACAATATTATTCGAGCACAACAGTTAGAAAATCAAGTACTGACTTTAAGTCCAAGTGATGTTTCTTGCATTGAAGACTATCTATCTAATTTTAAAACACTCAGAATTTTATGTGAAGAATGTAAGATAAATATAGAAGAAGATTGTTGCATCTATCTTATTCTTTCTAAGCTAGGTAGTGCATATTATGTGTTTGTATCTACATTTTATGCCATGCAAGAGGCTCTAGGGACAACTTATCAAAAACCCACTTTTGATAAATTTGGTCATGCTTTGATTAGAGAGCAACATAATCTTGTACAACTTGGAGTGATCAACACTGCAATTACCTCCAACAAAGACTTAGTCGTCCATCAGAAAGATAAAACCAAGAATCCGAAGAAGCAACATCCTCGCCACAAAAACAATCAACATAAGGGTCCCAAACCCACTCAGACAACTTCCGCACCTAATGGTGACAAATGAGAAAAATATAAAAATAAGAAGACTGACAAACATTGCAACTTTTATGATAAAGATGGTCATGATGAGTCCAAATGTTTCAAGAAGATGGAAGCTTTAGAAGCAATGATGAAGAATCACAACATCAATATTGATTCTTCTTCTTCTTCTGATGAGTGGCTTATTGATTTAAGGATAAAGAAATATGTTCTTCTCTAAATGAATGTAACACCAAGCAAATATTTCTTGGTGATGATAGATCTCTTAGTGTTGTAGGATATGGAATAGTTCAAGTAGAAAATGGTCATTTCAATGATGTATTATTTGTTCCAAGTCTTTCTTGTAACCTTCTATTAGTATATCAATTCACTCATTTAGGTGAAGGTAAAACCATTGAGTTTTCACCTGACCAAGTTGTAATAAAGGATCTAAAAGATCCTAAGCATGTTCTTGCAACTGGAATTGTTGATGATATTACCAGGTTGTACAAATTTGGCAACTTGGGTCATCATATTTTTCATCATTTTTTGTTTCTCATAGCGATGACTTGAGCAAACTTCGTCATGAGTGGTTTGGTCATCTAAACTATCGCTCATTGCAACAATTATGTAATCAACAGATGGTGACTACTCTTCCTCCTGTTTCATGCAGAGATGGTGTTTGTGCCGGTTGTGTTCTCGACAAACATCATCAAGACATTTTTGACAAACGTGCCTCTTGGCATGCCTCAGGCCCTTTGCAGCTTGTTCACATTGATTTGTGTGGTCCACTTTCTTCTCCTTATTTTTCTGGGTGCAATTATTTCTTAACTTTCATTGATGACTTTTCCAAACATACTTGGTTTTACTTATTAAAACTTAAGAGTGAAGTTTTTGACAAGTTTTTGGCCTACAAGGCCCTTGTAGAAAATAAATCTGGACATCAAATTCAAAGGCTAAGAATAGATAATGGAGGCGAATATGTGAACAATAGTTTTGCAAGTTACTTCACTACACATGGCATCCAAATGCAACAAACTGTTCCATATACACCACAACAAAATGGTGTTGTTGAGAGAAAGAAACTCACATTAAAATAAATGGATAATTGTATGGTATAATCTAAGGGATCAAGTCTAAAGTATTGAGCGGAAGCCATCAACAATGCAAATTACATAGTAAAATCACACTCCCACAAAGGCTCTTAAAAATATAACACTGGAAGAAGCTTAACCTAAAATTAAACCAGATGTAAGTCACTTCTGTGTATTTGATAGTATGGCATGGGCTCACGTTCTTGATGAGAAAAGGAAAGCATTGTAGCCTAAAAGTGTGAAGTGTATATTTGTTGGTTATTCTGAAGATGTAAAAGTTTATAGACTTCTTCAACCACATAGTAATGAAATTATTATTATAAGAGATGTTAAATTTGATGAATATATATTGGCTTGCGAGCCTAATTTGTTGTTTGTGCCTCCTTTGGCCTGCGAGCCTAATTCAACGTTTGTACATTCTTTGGCCTGCGAGCCATCTTCGACGTTTGTGCCTTCTTATGTTTTGGTTTCTTATTTAGATGATGACAGTGAGGATGAAAATACACCTCCGACTTCTCACCTTCCTCCAGATGATTCCTTTGAACCTAAACAAGCTCCAACTCCACCATTTCCTAGATGGGTCCGTTCAACATGAGAAGTAGCTAGTGATATTGTCGGTGATCCTTCAGATCAACATCAGACACGTTCAAAGTTCCAGCAAGACTCTTCTCTTTTGGCTCAAGTTTCAGAGACTCATGATCCAAAGACATTTGCAGAAGCTTCAAGTCATCTGGATTGGGATACAACAATGAATGAAGAGTATCGTTCTTTAATGGGAAACTATACTTGGTATCTTGTACCTCTTCCAAAAGGAAGAATTTTTTTTAGATGTAAATGGGTCTACATAACTAAGTATGCATCAGATGGAATTGTTTAAAGACACAAGGCTTGGTTAGTTTCCAAAGGATATTCCCAAGTTGAAGGAATTGACTATAATGAAACCTTTTCCCTTATAGCCAAAATGAATTCCATCCGCCTTGTTCTTTTCCTTGTTGCCTCACAAAAATGGGAGGTCCATCAGATGGATGTTAAATCCACCTTCTTGCATGGATATTTGCAAGAAGAAATATACATGGAACAACCTCCTGGCTATGTCCAAAATGACTCTATCCTTGTTTGTCGCCTTAAAAAATATCTTTATGGTCTTAAGCAAGCTCCCCAAGATTGGTATGCCAAATTGGACAACTTTCTTATTGCCACTGGATTCTCTAGATTCCATTATGATCCTAATGTATATACCAAGAAAGTAGGAATCCATCTCATAATCCTTGTCCTTTATGTTGATGACCTTATCCTTACTGGTAGTGACTCAAAACTTTTAAACCATGTGAAAACCATCTTGAAGAAGAAATTTGAAATGACAGACTTAGGATTTTTGCACTATTTCCTTGGCCTCCAAGTTTTGCAAACCAATGAAGGAATTTTCCTTTCCCAATATAAGTATGCTTGTGACCTTCTTCATAACTTTCACATGGACGGTTGTAAACCAACCCCTTCTCCCTTCTAGTTTGTAGTCAAGCTTGATGCCGCTTGTACTTATCCCGAAGTTGATGCCACCTTGTACCTTCAGTTAGTTGGTAGCCTCTTATACTTGACTCATACCCTTCCTGATATTTCCTTTGTTGTTGGTCATGTTTTCTGGTATATGAAAACACCCCATGAAAGCCATTGGAAAGCAACTAAAAGGATAGTTTTCTATGTCCATGGTACATTTCAGTTCAGGATACATTAGATTTCAGGGGGGGCTCCTTTATTGGTTGGTTTCATTGATTCATATTGGGTCGATGACCCTGATGATTGGAAGTCTACTGCAGGTTATGTTTTCATCCTTGGTGCAAGACCTGCCATTTGGTCCTGTAAGAACCAACATGCTATTTCACTTTCTTCAGCATAAGTAGAGTACCCAACATTGGTAAATGCAAGTGAGGAAGCCTTATGGTTTAGATCTATTCTTTCAGAGTTTAGATTCCAACAACAACCTCTGACCAACCCTTGGTGCAACAATCAGAGTGCCATTAAGCTCACCAAAGACCCAGTTCAACATCAACGCAACAAACACATCTAAATACACATGTACTTCATCAAAAATATCATTCATGATCAAGTTATTGAAGTGATCTTTTTCCCTACAGAAGATCAAGTTGCAGACATTTTCACAAAGTCTCTTATAGAAGTGAAGTTTTCCAAACTTCGATCTATGTTAAGAGTTCAGGAAGTTTTCATCAAGGGGGGATAGGCTCTAATGCCTCCTTCCTTCTCCTATTGTGTCACTATTGTAAATCCTTGAATCATATCCCAAGTTGTTCTGAAGGGGGGATGTTAGGATATTTAGACAATTAGGAGTTAGTTAAGATCTACTTGGTCTAATGTGTCATTAGGTAAAAGTGTGTTTCTTAGTGTGTTTGTTTAGTATTCACTAGTATGCATTTATAGTTAGGAAATCCAACGGTCATGATATGTTCCCGACATAGAGTGATATAACGGTTCATATTCTCCTCGATATTAACAACCATTTATCTGTGGCTTAACACTCGATTGGTCCATGATATCTATTTAAAGAGCATGGAGGGTCATTTTCTGATGATCGATTGTGAGAAAATCTCTTGTAAAATATCTCTGTAATCTTTTTTTTTGCATTAATAAACTGCTCCAAGTGGTCGTGTTGGTTGGGGCCGTGGATGTTTCCCCGTAGGGGTTTTACCACGTCAAAAAATTGATGTGTTGATCATTGATCTAGTTGTGTGATTGGTTACTGAAGGTGTTCGTCCTCTATTAGAATACTTGTGTTGTTAAACACTTTATGGATATCATTCTCCATCCATCACATCAT
Source organism: Picea mariana (assembly GCA_032191745.1). Lineage (NCBI taxonomy): Eukaryota > Viridiplantae > Streptophyta > Pinopsida > Pinales > Pinaceae > Picea > Picea mariana. The sequence goes on along the minus strand of JASDQU010099884.1, from coordinate 320,070 downwards.
CCTTGAATGGGACTAAAAAGGTTCAAGAAGTGGAGGACCACATAGGGCACCAACAAGAGGTTCTCAAACTATTGAAGGACAACTTGGTTATGGCACAAAATATGGTGAAATAACAAGCAAATTAACATCGCAATGAAAGGGAGTTTGAAGTCATGAATAAGGTATTTTTGAAGCTACAACCATATAAATAGATGGCCCTCAAGAAACAAAAGAAGGACAAAAAATTATCTTCCAAATATTATGGCCCCTATAAGGTGTTGCAAAAGATTGGAAGTATGGCTTACAAATTGGAGTTTCCTCCATCTTCACATGTACATCTAGTCTTCCATGTTTCTGTCTTAAAGAAGGTAATCAATGACAAGATCCTGGTCTAGATTATTTTACTAGAGATTAATGAAGAAGGGAAAATCATACTAGAACCAGAAACAAACCTTGAAACAAGGATTAAGTAGCTATGAAATAAAAAAATTATTGAGTACCTCATCAAATGAAATAACCTACCATTGGAAGAGGTGACATGGGAAGATGAGCTCTTTATGTAAAAACATATGCAATTAGTCAAGTATTGAGGAAAACACTTGTTTAAAAGGGAGGGGCATGTTAAGCCATAAACAAAGCCCCATGTTAAGAATAAAACCCATTATTAAACCCTAGATATTGAATTATTACATTTTTAGTATTACATTTTTATGTAGGATAGAACCCTTCATTGTACCCTTTCATTATAATTGTACCCTTTGTCTCCTATATATATATACCAAGGAGACCTAGTCTTAGGATCATCTCATCTCATCTTGTACATTTCATATATTGTAAATGGAGGTTTCCCCCTCAAAGTGGATTGTTATTCATTGTCTTTTATCATTCTCAAAGCATTGGTTCATAACGTCCAATGACCAAGAAAGGGATCATCAACATATATGTAGATTTTAAATAAGAAGAGGCATGGGAAAAAAACAATAAATAAATCCATAACCATTGAACAAAAATTACACACACTAAAGTCATAGAATAAGAAGAACATAGTGAACAAAAAGGTTCACAAGTATAGTCACCAGACAAGAATACTCCATTGAGGACTCCAAGAAATTCAACTCAAGGAGAATATCAATCTCACCAGGTATGTCTATTATGAGTCCTCAATCTAGTAATAATTCTAATTCAATTCCTATAAAGTTAAGAAGTTTTCAAGATATTTATGAAGAGTCAGGTGCTCATTCATATTATGCATCGTTCACTTATCAACCCATATTTTTTGATGAAGCAATCAAACATGAACAATGGGTTAATTCAAAGGATGAGGAAACCAATTCCATTGAGATAAATGAAACATGGGATGTAGTAGACTTACCCAAATACAAATAATGAATTGGAGTAAAATGGGTATATAAAATGAAACTGAATGGAAAAGGTGAAGTGGACAGATACAAGGAAAGACTAGTAGCAAAGGGGTTTTCACAACAACTTAGAATTAAATGTTTTGAAACAATTACACTTGTTGTGAGATTAGACATTGTACAAGCATTTTTGGCATTGGCTTCCCCCCCAAAATGAAAGGTGTACCAAATGGATGTGAAATACAAGTTTCTAAATGGAATTATGGAGGAAGACATTTATGTGAAACAACCAGCAGAGTATGAGATCAAAGGAAATGAAGAGAAAGTGTACAGGTTGAAGAAAGTTTTTTATGGGATCAAACAAGCACCAAGAGCTTGGTATAGTAGGATAGATTCGTATTTGATCAGAGATGGTTTCAACATAAGTAGCTGGGAACCTACACTTTACACAAAGGTAAATAATCAAGGCAAAATTTTAAGCATGGCATTATAAGTTTATGTGCAACAACCACCATGATATGATATTAGAGGACATGAAGATAGAGTGTATAGGTTGAAGAAAGTTGTTTATGGGCTCAAACAATATCCAAGAGCTTGGTATAATAGGATAGATTCATATTTTATCAGAGATGGTTTTAGTAGAAGTAGTTGGAAACCTACACTTTACACAAAGATAAATAAGCATGACATTGGTTCATAACATCCAGTGACCAAGAAAATGATCATCAACAAGGATGTATATTTTAAATAAGAAAAGGCATGGGAAAAAATGATAGATAAATCCATAACCATTGAACAACAATTACACACACTAAAGACATAACAGAAAAATAACATAGTGAACAAGAAGGTTCACAAGTATAGTTACCAAACATGAATACTCCATTGAGGAATCCAATAAATTCAGCTCAAGGAGAACCATCAAACTCATCAGGTATGTCTGTTATGAGTTCTCAATCTAGTAATAATTCTAAGTCAATTCCTATAAAGTTAAGAAGATTGCAAGATATTTATGAAGATTCAGGCACTCATTCAAATTATGCATTGTTCACTTATCAACCCACATTTTTTGAATAAGCAATCAAACATGAACAATGGGTTAAGGAAATGGATGAGGAAATATATTCCATTGAGAGAAATGAAACGTGGTATGTAGTAGAATTACCCAAAGACAAATAATTTGTTGGAGTAAAATGGGTATATAAAATGAAACTGAATGGAAAAGGTGAAGTTGAAAGATATAAGGAAAGACTAGTAGCAAAGGGGTTTTCATAGCAACCTAAAATTGACTTTGGTGAAACATTTTTACTTGTTGCCATATTAGACTCTGTATGAGCATTTTTGGCATTGGCTAACCAAAAAAATGGAAAGTGTATGAAATAGATGTGAAATTTGCATTTCTAAATGGCATTATGGAAGAAGGAGTTTATGTTTTGTAGCCACAAGTATATGAGATTAGAGGACATGAAGAAAATGTGTATAGGTTGAAGAAATTTCTGTATGGGCTCAAACAAGCTCCAAGATCTTGGTATAGTAGGATATATTTGTACTTGATTAGATATGGTTTCAACAGAAGTATTTGGGAACCTACACTTTATAAAAGGTAAATAGGCATGGACAATTTTTAATTGTTCGCTTGTATGTTGATGATATGATTTATATAGGAGATTTGTCAGTGAATCAATTTAAATCCGTTATGAAAAAAGAGTTGAGATCACTGATTTGGGTTTGATGAAGTTTTTTCTTGAAATAAACGTAAATCGATTTGAACATAGAATTTTCATATGTCAAGCAAAGTATGCATTTGAATTGTTAAAATGATTTAGAATGAAAAATTGCAAGGAAACACCCACACTTGTAGCAATAAGAACTAAAATCAACAACGAAGACAAATTTCTAGATGTAGATCCTACATCATTGAAGAGATTAGCTGGAATTCGCATGTATCTCACTACCACTAGGCCATATTTCATGTTTGCAGTTTGATTTATTTCCAAATTTATGGAAACACCTAATGACATGCATTGTATAATTGGAAAAACAATTTTGAGATACATTGTAGGAGCACCATGATATGGTATTTTATATTCAAGGACATAGAATGTATTTTTGATTATCTATATGGATAATAGTTTTGCAGAAACTCTATATGATATGAAGAGCACTTTAGGATATGCTTTCCACTATGGCTTAGGAGTAATCTCATGAGAATCCAAGAAATAACCCATTATGATTCTCTCATTAGGAGAGGCCGAGTATGTAGCAGTAACAACAAAAGCTTGTCAAGCAATGTGTTTAAACAAAGTTCTCAATGATATTCAACAAAGAGAAGAAGAACCAACCCCAACCTACTACGAAAACAACTCAACTATAACACTGTCCAAAGATCATGTTTTTCACTAGAAAAACAAACATATAGATACTATATATCATTTTATTAGAGATATTTTAAATAAGGGTGATATTTATTTAGGAAAGATATCAAATTTGATTGTTTCTATAGCCACAATGATGATTCAAAATTACACAAAATGAATTGCATAATTAATGCCACCTACAACATCATAAATAGATATTTTATATTTAGGTAAAAATATTAGTTAAAATGGTGTTACAATGATATAATTGACCAACTAACCGTAACCAAAGAAGTTAGAAATAAAAACTAATTAGAGGGTGTAATTACATTACTCTAACACTCCTTAATTACATCTGTTGAATGCTTCGACATCTATCACTCCTAAAATTTTCCTATGAATATCAAAAACATCTATTGTTAATGGATTTGTGAATATGTTAGCCGTTTGGTCATGTGATTTACATGGTTCTAAATAAATATCGCCCGTATTTACAAGATCTCTAATAAAATGATCTAGTATCGATATGCTTTCTTTTCTCGTGAAAAAAAATGATTTTTGGATAGTTCTAGGTTGAGTTGTTTTTGAACTAGATTGGGGTTGGTTCTTCTTGTCATTGTTGAATATCATTGAAAACTCTACATAACCACAATTCTTGACAGGTTGTTGTTTTTTCTGCTACATACTCTGCCTCTACTGATGAGAAAATTACAATGGGATGCTTCTTGGATCCCATGAGATTACTCCTAAGCCATAATGGAAAGCATATCTTGAAGTGATCATCCTATTGTATAGAATTCCGACGAAACCATTGTACATATAGCCAATAAAAAAAAATCATTGTTTTTCCTTGAATATAAAATACCTATTGTGGTTTTCCTGCAATGTATCTAAAAATTATTTTTCCAACTTTCCAATAGATGTGTTTAGGTGTTTCCATAAATCCGGAAATTGTGCTAACTGCCTACATGATATCTAGTCTAGTGGTAGTGAGATAGATGAGAGTGCCAACTAATCTCTTGAATGATGTTGGATATACATTTTCACATTTTTCTTCCTTGCCGAGTTTAGTTCCTATTGCTACAAGTGTGAGGGGTTCCTTGCACTTTTTCATTCTAAATATTTTTAACATATCAAGTGCATATTTTGTTTGACATATGAAAATTCCATCAGTGTTCAGATTGATTTACCTATATGCCAAGAAAAAACTTCATCAAACCCAAATCAATCATTTCAAACTCCTTTTTCATAGCATATTTAAATTTGTTCAAAAGCAAATCTCCTGTATAAATCATATCATCAACATACAAGGAAACAATTAAAATTTGGCCATGCTGATTTACATTTGTGTAAAGTGTAGGTTTGTTGTTTCTTCTATTGAAACAATATATGATCAAATATGAATATATCCTAATGTACCAAGTTCTTGGAGATTGTTTAAGCCCATAAATAGCTTTCTTCAACCTGTACACTTTCTCTTCATGTTGTCTAATCTCATATCTTGGTCGCTGCTGCACATAAAGTTATTCTTCTAGAATTCCATTTAGAAATGAATATTTCACATCCCTTTGGTACACCTTCCATTTGTTTTGGTAGCCAATGCCAAAACTTCTTGTACTATGTATAATCTAGAAATAGGTGCAAATGTTTCACCAAAATCAATTCTGGGTTGCTATGAAAACCCCTTTGCTACTAGTCTTTCCTTCTATACGTCCATTTCAACTTTTTCATTCAGTTTGGTTTTATGTACCCATTTTACTCCAATACATTCTTTGTCTTTGGGTAATTCTACTAGATCCTGTGTTTTATTTCTCTCAATGGAATCTATTTCCGCATCCATTGCCTTAACCCATTGTTCATGTTTGATTGCTTCCTAAATAAATGTGGGTTGATAAGTGAATAAAGCATAATTTGAATGAGCTCCTAACTCTTCATAAATATTTTTCATAATTGTTATCTTTCTAGGAATTGACTCATAAATATTACTATATTGAGGACTCAGAATAGACATACCTAATGAGTTTGATGATTTTCCTTGAGATGAATTTCTTGGATTCCTCGATGGAGTATTCATGTCTGGTGACTATAATTGTGAACCTTTCCGTTCACTCTATTCTTCTTTTGCTGCAACTCTGGTGTGTGGAATTGTTATTACAATGGTTATGAATTTATCTATTGTTCTATCCCATGCCTCTTCTTATTTAAAATATACATCTCTACTTATTATCACTTTCTAGGTCATTAGATTGTATAGTCTGTAAGCCTTGGGATGGTCACTATATCCAATCAAAATACATTTCTCACTCCTGTCATCTAATTTCTTCCTCTTTGTTTAGGTAGATGAGTATATTCTATGCATCCAAAAAATCTAAGGTGTGCTACACAAGAAATCATACATGCCCATGATTCTTGTGTAACTTTATTCATCACACTTTCTTTGGGTGACCTATTCAAAATGTATATAGAACAAACTACTGCTTCTCCCCAAAAATGACGTGACAAGTTTTTCCCTTTCAACATGATCTTTTCCATATTCATGATAGTTCAATTTTTCCTCTTGGCTATTCCATTCTAATCTAATCTCCTCACTCTATCTAATCTCAACACTTTAATATTGTAAACACTCCATTTTTAGACTAGTGCTTTGAATTCTTTGTACCTATCAAATGCTTATGATTTCATATGAAGGAAGTACACCCTGGTAGTTCTTCTATAGTCATCTATGAAAGTTATAAAATAATAAATTACTCCAAGCTTCTGAGTCTGCATTTGTCCACACAATCCAATATGAATCAACTCTATGGGATCCTTAGCTCTATAGGATACACCTTTTGGGAATCTGTCCCTGTGTTGCTTTGCAAGAATTCAACACTCACATGTACCAATTGGTTCATGGATGGAAGACATGCCTCTTACCATCCCCTTATGATGCAACAACTTCAAACTAGAGAAATGAAGATGACCATATCTTGAATGCCAAAGCCATAAGTCATCTATGCAGGTTTCCTTTTGGGAAAATGAAGTATCATGTAGTCATAACAATCCAATACATTTGGTCCTTGGGCATCTGAATTTTAACTATCAAATTATTACTATGAGGATTATCATAAATGAAAGAATCTTGTCCCTTGAAAATTACAGTGTACCCTTTATGAGTGAGTTAGCCAACACTAATCAGGTTATGTTTCAAACCTGGGGCACAAAACACATCTAGTATGTGTTATGTGTTTTTGTTGTCCCTTTTGGTCATGATATTAACCATTCATTTACCCTTAACATTTACAACAGAGTCTGTGCCTAATCTAACTTCTATTTTTACTGATTCATTGAAATTTGAAATCAAATCTCTATTGTTAGTCATGTGATTACTAGAGAAACTATCTAAAAGACATACATCATTTGTTGTTTCGTGGGAAGCAATACAAGTAAGAAACAAAAACTCTTCATCATTCTTAGAGACATTCAAATAATTGACATTTTGTTTTCCTAGGTCAACTTGTTTCTTTCTACATTCATTATCGTAATGAGCTAGTTTATGACAATAATAACATTTAATCTTATATTCATCATACCTATGAGTTTTCTACGAGCCTCTACCATCACTCCATATTTCTTTTTATAAATATTATTCATTGTCTTTCTATCTCATACCTCTACTACTTCTGCCTCTATCTCCGCCTCTTAATATTCCTCTGCCTCTGGAAAGAGAAAATCGAGCCTTGAATGCATTTTCAAGTGAGGAATTTTCATTTCTATTGATTCTAGATTCATGGGAGAGATGAGACCCCATCAATTCATATACAAAGAGATGAATCAAATATTTTTATTCTTCAATCACTATGACTACTGAATCATTTTTTTGGATAGGTTTTTGAGAATCGTCTCGACTGCTTTATGATTTGGAACATCTTCAATGTAAAACTTCAATTGATTTACAATGGTCGTTACTCAGTTCATGTACTGATCTATTGAATCCAACTCCTCCATTTCTATTTTTTCAATTTATATTCTCAAAGTTTGCAATTTCACTATCTTTACGACAACGCAAAATTGACTTTGGTGAAACACTTGCATTGGTTGCCCCCCAAAAATGGAAGGTGTTCCAAATGGATGTGAAATCTACATTTCTAAATGGCATTCTAGAAGAATAATTTTATGTGTAGTAACCACCATGACATAAGATCAAAGGACATGAAGAAAAAGTTTACAGGTTGAAGAAAGCTTTTTATGCGCTCAAACAAGTTCCAAGATATTGATACAATATAATAGATTCATATTTGATTAAAGATGGTTTCACTAGAAGCAACAATGAACCTACACTTTACACAAAGGTGAATCAACATGGATAAATTTTAATTGTTTGCTTATATGTCGATGATATGATTTACACAAGAGATTCATCAATGAATTAGTTTAAATATGGTATGAGAACAGAGTTTGAGATGACTGATTTGGGCTTGATGAATTCTTTTCTTAGCATAGAGGTAAATAAATATGAACATGGAATTTTGATATGTCAAACAAAGCCACAACGACAATGAAAAATTACAAAAAATGAATTGCATAATTAATGCAAAAGTCAGAAGTCATCCATGTAGGTTTCCTTTTGGGAAAATGAAGCATCTTGTTTTCCAAAATTCATAACAAGAAGATACATTTGGTTCTTGTTCATCTAAATTTTAACAATAAAATTCTTACTAGGAGGCTTATCATAAATGAAACACTCTTCTCCCTTCAAATTTACATTCTATCCTTTCTGAGTGAGTTGGCCAACACTAATCAGGTTACATAACTTTGGGGCATATGACACATCTAGTATATGTTTTTGTTGGCCATGTTTGGTCATGATATTGAACACTCCTTTACCCTTCACATTTACCATAGATTCTGTACCTAATTTAACTTATGATTTTACCGATTCATCCAAATTTGAAATCAAATCTCTATTTCTAGCCATGGAATTACTACAACCACTATATAAAATACATACACAATTTGAGGTTTTGTGGGCAACAAGATAAGTATGGAAAAAAATTTATTCATTGTTCTTAGAGGTATTCAAATAATTGACATTTTGTTTTCTTACGTCAACTTTCTTCTTCCTACAATCATTGGCATAATGACCTATTTTATTGCAATTATAACATTTAATCTTAAATTTATCATACCTATGATATGTTTGTGAGGCTTTGTTGTTTCTCCTCCTTTCTGGTTCTAAATCTTCTTCATTCTCTTTCTAGCTCCTACCTCTATTGCTTCTGCCTCTACCTCCACCTCTTAATATTCCTCTACCTATGGAAAGAGAAACCTGAGTCTTGAATGCATTTTCAAGCAAGGAATTGTCATTTCTGTTGATTATGGATTCATGGGAGAGAAGAGACCCCATCAATTCATCTACATAGAGTTGAATCAAATATTTTTCTTCTTGAATCACTGCGAATATCGAATCGAACATTTTGGATAGGGTTTTGAGAATCTTCTCGACTACCTTATGATTTGGAACATATTCAACGTACACCTTCAACTTGTTTTATAGTGGTCATTACTCAGATCATGTACTGATCTATTGACTCTGACTCCTTCATTTCTAGAGTTTCAAAAATCTTATCAAATTTTCCAATTTCACTATCTTCACAACAACCTAGAATTGACTTTGGTGAAACATTTGCACTTGTTTCCAGATTAGGCACGGTACAAGAAATTTTGGCATTAGATTCCCAAAACAAATGGAAGGTGTACCAAATGGTTGTGGAATATGCATTTCTAAATGGCATTCTAGAAGAATAGTTTTATTTGCAACAACCACCAAGATATGAGATTAAAGGACATGAAGAGAAAGTGTACAGGTTGAAGAAAGATATTTATGGGATATTCAAACAAGCTCAAAGAGCTTGGTACAAGAGGATATATATATATATAT
>JASDQU010099884.1:254076-265444 GCA_032191745.1 Picea mariana | reverse complement strand
AAAAAGGTAATAGTCCTAATTGATTCTGGCAATACTCATAATTTCATTCACTATAAATTAGCCAAAGCTCTCAATTGCTTTGTATATCCAGTGCCAGAGTTTCAAGTAATGATTGCAGATGGAGCAACTATCAATTGTTCAGAAAAAAGCAATAAGATCAATCTTACTATGGGGGAAAATGTAATGAATATTCCAATGATTTCTATACCCATGGGTGGTGCAGATGTTGTACTAGGAATCCAATGTTTACAATCATTAGGAACAATGGCTTTTAATTTTCAAGAATTTTTCATGAAATTTTCATTGGAAGGAAAATAAATTGAGTTAAGAGGTATGACAGGGAAACCCGGTAAGGTGATAAGCTCTAATGGCATGACAAAATTATTGAAAAAGGGGCATCAAGGCGTTATTGCACAACTATGCTCACTAGATGTTCAAAGATCTAAGCCATCTATTCCTCAAGATCTCCAAGGGATCATTGATAAGAATTCCAAAGTATTTGAAGATATTCCCAAAGGTCTTCCACCCACTCGAAATCATGATCATGAAATTCACCTAATTCTTGGGAGTGTTCCTCCTAACATTAGGCCATACAGATACCCGTATGCCCATAAGAGTGAAATTGAGCACATGGTTGAAGAAATGTTAGAGGCTGGCATTATTAGACCTAGCCAAAGTTCTTACTCTACACCAGTGGTAATGGTATTCAAGAAAGATAGCTCATGGCGTATGTGTCAAGATTATAGAGAGCTCAACAAGATCACTATTAAAGATAAGTTTCCCATTCCCGTCATTGATGAATTGTTAGATGAACTACATGGAGCAATCTATTTCACAAAATTGGATCTTTGTTCAGTGTATCATCAGACTAGAATGAAGGAAGAAGATATCCCAAAAACAACATTCCGAACTCATGAAGGCCATTATGAGTTTTTGGTCATGCCTTTTGGCCTTACAAATGCACCTTTCACATTGATGAATTCCATTTTCAAGCCCTTCCTTTGAAAATTTGTGTTAGTATTTTTTGATGATATAATAATCTATAGCAAGTCTTGGGAGGATCATGTGCGACATGTTGACAAGGTGTTACAACTACTAAAGGAGAAACAACTATATGCCAAACCATCCAAATGTTTCTTTGGAGTGAAGGAGGTACAATATTTGGGTCATATTGTATCTCATGAAGGTGTCAAGCTAGACCCTAACAAGATTAAGGCCATGATGGACTGGCCGATTCCCAAAACATTGAAGAATCTTAGAGGATTTTTGGGTTTGACAGGTTACTACTGCAAGTTTGTTTGACACTATGGAAGAATAGCAGCACCTTTAATGACACTAACTAAGAATGATGCATTTTCATGGACTCCAGAGGTAGCTAAAGCTTTTGAACAACTTAAAGAGGTGATGTGAAAAGCTCCTGTCTTGACCACTCCAGACTTCACAAAAACCTTTATTGTGGAGTTTGTTGCCTCGGGAAATGGAATTGGTGTTGTCCTAATGCAAGAAGGAAGGCCCCTGGATTTTGAAAGTCGACCACTCAAGGGAAAGGACTTACACAAGCCCATTTATGAGAAGGAAATGATGGCAATACTATATGCATTGAAGAAATGGCATCCTTACCTAATAGGTAGTCACTTCAAGGTCAAAATAGATCATGATAGTGTTAAATACTTCTTGGAACAAAGACTATATTCAAAAGAACAACAAAAATGGGTAACAAAGATATTGGGTTATGATTTTGAAATCATCTATAAAAAGGGGAAGAAAAATATTGTGGCAGATGCACTCTCAAGAAATGATGAAGATGTTGAGGCCTTTCTCTGTGCTATCTCGATCATCGAACCCGATTGGATAATAGAAGCAAGGGATGAATGGAAGAATGATGAAAAAGTGTGGACTCTCATTCAAAGGTTGCAGCAGGATTTCAGTGCATCAGATACATTTACATGGAAAAATGATCCACTATGGTACAAAGATCTCTTATATTTATGCAAGAACTCCCAACTCGAACAAAAGGTACTATTGGAATTGCACACCTCTCCAGTAGGAGGGCACTCGATATTTTTGAAAATCTACCATAGAGACAAGAAGTATTCTTTTTGGGATGGCCTTACAACTGATGTTCAAAGGTTTGTGGCAGAATGTTTAGTTTTCCAACAAAATAAGGTGGAAACAATTAAGACCCCAGGTCTTTTACAACCATTAGCCATCCCAAGTTAGCACTGGGAGGAGGTTTCCATGGATTTCATCATAGGGTTACCGAAGTCTGAAGGAAAGAGTATCATCATGATGATTGTTGATAGACTGACCAAGGATGCACACTTTTGTGCACTCTCTCATCCCTTCAAAGCTAGTACAATTTCCACTGCATTCATGGGGACAGTCCAAAAGCTACATGGAAGCCCAAAGATTATTGTAAGTGACAAAGATCCCATCTTCACTGGACATTTTTGGACAGAATTATTTTCTTGTTTGGGTACTGAATTGACTCATATCTCATCCTATCATCCTCAATTTGATGGAAAAACCGAGATAGTGAACAAATGTCTGGAAGGCTACCTTTGTTGCTTTGTCTCTGATAAACAAACACAATGGTTCAAATGGTTACCCTTGGCAGAATGGTGGTATAACACTTCCTTTCATACTACAACAAAAATGACACCATTTATGGCACTCTATGGATACCACCCTCCTTCCATCACTTCTTCTCTAAAAGAAAAATCTAAGCTTCAAGCAGTGGAATATCACATCGAGCATCAACAACAAGTTCTCCAAATCTTAAAGGACAACCTGACCATGGCACAAAATTGCATGAAACAACAAGATGATCAACATCGTAGTGAAAGAGGTTTTGAAGTGGGGGATTGGGTGTTTTTAAGACTACAACCATACAAACAGATGCCCCTCAAGAAAGCCAAGAAGGATAATAAATTATCAACAAAGTACTATCGCCCTTATAAGGTGTTGCAAAAGATTGGTACTATGTCATACAAATTGGAGTTTCCTGCATCTTCATGAGTACACCCAGTTTTCCATGTTTCATGCTTAAAGAAGGTTATAGGCGACAAGATCCCAGTTCAAACTATATTTCCAGAACTTGACGAGGAATAAAAAATCATATTGGATCCTGAAGCCATCACTGACACAAGAATTTACCAGTTGAGGAATACATCCATTTCAGAGTATCTCATTAATTGGAGGAAACTATCGGCTGGAGATTCCACTTGGGAATATGAGTCTTTTATACAGAAGCATCCAGAGTTACTCAAGCATTGTGGACAACACTTGTCTCAAGGGGAGGGTCATGTTAAGCCCTAATATTGGCTCATTACCCCTTAATTGGGGCATATTACATTAGTAATGTTATTTTATTTATGTTGGCTTTATTCCATTAGTTGTAATTATACCTCCTAGTCTCCAATATATACCAAGAAGACATTTTCATTTGGAATCATCTTGTACTTGAACATTTATGTGGGGTAGAAGGAGGTTGCCCCCTCGAAGAGGCTTATTATCTGAAATTATCTCTTTTTCAAGGCATTGAGTACTTATTCTGAGGTGTTTCTATGCTATAATGATATTTGGTTCTTAACAAAACCCCTCACAACTGGAGCAGGGCAATGGCAACCCCAACCCACATAGAAAGGGACCAATTCGAGATGTTCACCCTCAAGACAACTAGTCCAAGCCACAACACAATAAGGGAGATGAGAAGACGAAGAAGGACACAAGAAAATGGTGTGAGTACCATAAAAGTATTTGGTACAGCACCAAAGAATGCCACTCCAAGCAGTCCCTTGTGGTCAAGCTGAAGGATTCCGAGTCAGAGGTTGATTCTGATTCCGAGTCAAATCCTGAAGGAGGGAAGCAGATTATCGATGTTGAACCTAGTGCCACTATCGCTACCACCAAAGTCTGACCAAGCGAACCAGAAGAAATAGATGAAGGGGAACGCCTCCTTCACTTGCAGATGTGGGTCAAGGGGGCTTCGCTTCATTTCATTTTATATAGTGGCAGTCAGAAGAACCTAATTTAAGAAGAGGTCATCAAGTGGATGGACCTACCAACGACACTGCACCTGCAACCCTACACTATTGGCTAGCTTCGCCAAGGAATAGATCTTCGTGTCAGCCAACAATGTCATCTTCCCTACAACATGAAGACTTTAAAAATTAAAACATAAGGTACTATGTGATATTTCTCCCCTTGAAGTTTGTGATGTTATTTTAGGACAACCATATTTGTGGAAGCGTCATGTTGTGTATGAGTCTAGACCCTGCATTGTTATTATTACTTTGGGTAGACAATTGTGCAGTATCCCATAGGTAGCACCGCCTATTGTTGTTTCTTTAATCTATGCTAAGCAATGCAGTAAGGTCATTTCACAGACCAATAATTTTGTCTTCTTTGTGATCTGTGCTCACAGTAAGCAAAAGGTCTATGCCACATCTGTGGCCTCTACACAAAGCCTCTTTTTGTAGAAACAACAAGCAGACGAGATCCTGGAAGAATACAGAGACATCTTCTCCTCACCTACAGGGGTACTGACACACTGCCAAGTCAAGCATCGAATTGATCTGATCCCCAAAGAACCTCTACCTAATGGACTAATCTATCGGTGCTCATTGATGGATAATGACGAAATCAGGCATCAAATCCGAGATCTTCTTCAAAAGGAGCACATTAGACCCAACTCCTCCCCTTGCAGAAGCTCGATTGTACCACTGCAGAAGAAGGATGAGACTTGGCAACTTTGCATTGATTACAGATCCTTAAACAAAATCACACTCAGGAACTGCTACCCCATTCCTAGGATTGATGACCTTCTTGACCAACTCAAGGGGGAAAAGTTCTTCAGCAATATTGACCTAAATTTTGGCTACCACCAGGTTCCCATCGAACCAACCGATGTATGGAAGACAACCTTCAAGTCTAAAGAGGGTCTCTATGAATGTCTAGTCATGCCCTTTGGCTTAACAAATGCACCAACCACTTTCATGAGATTGATGTATTATGTATTGAGACCCTTCACCAACTCCTTTGTGGTATTATATTTGGATGACATCCTCATCTTCAGTAGAACGTGGGAGGAGCACATGCAGCATATTCAGTAGGTTTTGAGTACTATGTGTCAGCACAAGCTTTATGCCAACTTGGAAAAATTCTCATTTGGCATGAATATGGTCCAATACTTGGGATACATTGTTGATGAGAATGGGGTACATGTTGATCTATCTAAGATCCAAGTCATCCTTAACTGGACAGCCCCGACCATACTAACTGAGCTTCACAGATTTTTGGGACTAGCCAACTCCTACCAACAGTTTGTGTTGGGATTCTCCCATATTGCATGGGCCCTTAGCCAGGTGACTAAGGGAGGTGGTAGGGTCTTGTTCGTGTGGGGGAAGGAGTAGCAATGAGAATTCCATGATCTAAAGCATCGCTTGTGCTCAGCTCCAATACTCTCCTTGCTCGATCTACAACAACCATTTGAGATTGAGACTGATGCATATGACTATGCTGTGGGTGCAATCCTCACTCAGCACGGGAATCCAATGGCATACCATAGCGAGACACTCTCCGATACTGTCTCAAAATACCCCACCTATGACAAGGAAATGTATTCCATTGTACAAGCCTATCATCAATGGAAAAATTACATTCTGGGGAAAGCAATGATCATACACATTGATCACAAACCTCTACAGTTCATACAGACACAGGGGAAATTGTAGAATGACCACCATCAGAGGTGGTCCACTTACCTACAACAATTCCATCTCAACATCAAGTATAAGATAGGTATCTCCAATCGTGTCACTGATTGCCTTAGTCAGCCTCCTGTGGTTGCACTCACCATTGTGCTCCATTCTTGTGTACATGAAACATCTAAGTGGCCCCAAATTTATCAACAAGATCCGAACTTCCCTACCACCTATCAGCTCTTGGGTACATGCGTAATTGTCACTGATGTTCACATTCATGATGAACTCTTATGCCACTTGGGCCATCTCCGTGTTCCTACAAGCGAGCATGCAAAGTTGATTTGGGAATCCCACTACAGTCGAGTGGAAGGACATTTTGGAGTAGATAAAACTATGGTCGTTCTTCAAAAACATTTTTATTGGCCAAAACTTCGACAGGACGTCAGAAAGTATATCAGATCTTATGCTGCCTGTGCCATTTCCAAGCCAACCATCAAGAAGCAAGGCTTATACACCCCTCTTATTATTCTCTAGAAGCCTTGGGAATCCATCTCAATGGATTACATGTCTGTCTTGTCGTCCACCAAGAAAGGTGATGACTACATGTTTATGGTCGTTGATCGGTTTTCAAAGATGGCCATCCTCACAACCTGTAAGAATAATGTCACAGTGGCAGATACTGCCAAGCTCTTCTTCGAACAAGTGTGGGTCCACTTTGGGATACCATAGACCATCATCCTCGACCAAGACAATAGGTTCCTCAACACCTTTTAGTCGAGTCTATGGTCTCTATTGGACACCAAGCTCACAAAATCCACTGCTTTCCACCCCCAAACCAATGGCCAAACATAGGTTGTCAATCGAATGATTGTGCACATCCTTCGCATGTACAATTATAAGAATCCACATACATGGGATGAGAGTCTCCCATATGTGAAACACAGTTACAACAGGGCTTTCCATAGTTCCATCGACCATAGCCCATTTCAGGTGGGTCTAGGATTCCAACTCTTGGGACCCATTGATGTTGCACTTCCTCTTGCCACAACACAAAAAAAATATTCCCCTGATCAGTTTGCGATCGACAAAGCCACTAGATTCATTGAGCATATTCAACACATCTGACAACAAGTCCAGGAGATTTTGTAGAATTCCAATGCTAAGTACAAACAATGCCATGATCAACATAGGGTACCAAACCAGTTTTAGGTTGGCAACAAAGTCTGGTTACATATACAAAAGGAGAATCTCACCGGGCCCCATTGGAAGCTCTACCCACTTCGTTATGGTCCTTACATTATCACCGAGGCTATGGGTAACAATGATTTTGAGCTCAACACTCCACACTTCCTTGGTCTGCATCCAGTATTCAATGTTGACCTCCTTCGACCATATTTTCCACCATTATTAGACACCTTTGAGATCCCAAAACATATGACACCAACATATCTCAACCCTAACTGCATGGAACAAGCATCCACTGATCAGATAGTGGACACATAGGTCAAGGGAACTTTCCAGTAGCAAATCCAGCTTTATCAGGTTGTCAAGGCAGGGCAATGCCTACACCAAGGAAAATGGCTCACCTGGGGCCAAATTTAGCATAAGTTTCCTCACCTGATAGGGGAACTCAACACAATGGAGACCATTGTTTGATAAGGGGGAGGATTTATCTAGGTTGATATCGGTAGCCACCCACCTATTCCAACTGGCTCCTCGTGTCCATCTTTTGTTCAACACGTTCTGCTATACTGCTTTATAATTGAGGGTTCTACACTTCTAGGGTTGTCTGAAGCCCCACATATCCTCTAGGTGGATACGGGTGGCCTCTCACCTAATCCAACTGGCTTATTTTGTATGTTTTCATGTCAACACATATTGTTGTACTTTCGGGGTTGTTTTGGGGCCCTAAACATTGTTTTTTTGGCTCAACACAGTCAAACTGTAGACAAAGTCAGATTTTGATGATGGAGTGTGTATTTCTCTAAAATACCTTTCCAACGGGCTATCACGTGCTTAAAATGAAGGTCATATGCAAAATTTAAGACCCTAGGAAGTTGAGGTACCAAATTACACCAACTTACCCATAGGGCCCATATGACTTTTGGTGTTTCACCTTCGATGTTTGTGTTTGGATGTCTAGGGTTTTGGAATTCATGAGTAATATAAAAAAGGCCTCTGAAGCTTCATTTTAATTCATTATTATCAGACAGATGTGTGTATCAGCCACATCTCTTCTCAAAGATAGCTACCACCATTTGAGCAAGTGTTTCAATTCTGTAGTTTTAAAGTTTCAGCGTATTTCATTATTTAATATAAGATATTGTTCACTGGATATTTGTGTTATTATTCATATCTCTGTTTTTATTGTATTCAGTCTGTTAATCAGTTTGTTCCTCTCCTAAATTCGGACTAATACTGTGAAGTTTATCCTCTCACAATCTAGTCAAAAGGTGAACAAAAAGACACTTCAACCACTGCAACCTTGGCCCAAGACATTTCTATCTAGTAGAAGCAGGTCAACAAGATTGAAGAAGAGTGAAAAGACATTATTTATTCACCTACAGGGGTTCCACACCACCCATTCAAGCCAAGCTATAAAAGAGCCCTTCATAGCTCTATTTCCCACAACTCTTTTCAGGTGTGCTTGGGATTCCGACCATTAGCCCTGACGAATATATATCTTCATGCTACATCTTCACCGATAGATTCCTCCCGCACTCAAGAATATCATGCAACTAGATTGGTTGAATGGATCCAGCCCCTCCAACCACAGGTTCATGACAACCTTCAACCATCTAAGCATGCCAACTTCTTCACCAAGGCAAGCAACTCACCAAGGTTCAATTTCAGCAAAAGCTTCCCCATCTCCCACAGGAAATTAACGCAATGGAGACCATTGCTTCTTGAGGGGGGAGGAATGATCCAGATGTATAATGGTGGCCACCCACCTATTCCACTAGATCAAAATTAATTTTTCCACCTTAACGATGTTTTACATTTTTTCGGGTCCCAAACATCCGGGGCCATTTTTAGACCCTAAATAACATTGTTTTGGACTTTTGGGGGGCCAACGGTTTCCAACAACATGCATGGGCCCCTATTTGAAGTTTTACTTCTTAGATATACCTTTTTGACAAGGTATCGAATGCCCCAAACAAATATCATATGCAAAAGTTACACCCTCGAGAAGTTTATCTATCAACTACCCCCATCGAGGGCCACAAACCTTTTGGCGTTTCATCTCCCAGGGTTGGGGTTTTGGATGTTTAGGGTTTTCTAATTTATTGTATATGTTAAAAAAAGACTTTGGAGACTCATAGTAAAAATGTCTTCTTTTGAATACATGTAGTCATCACATATCTCCTCAGAGATAAGATTCCACCATTCTAGTGAGTTCAATCACTATGTATTTTCTCAACTGATATGATCTCTTCCTTGGTAAACATGCAAAAATCAAATTCCAACCATCAATCTTGCTCTGATACCACTTGATCTGAAAAGATCTTTTACACAACAATGGTTGAGTTATTATGCATGTGTTTATTAACCAATTAGGAAGCTAAATGAAAGAGGAATAATTATAGAGGAAACATAACAACCATATACACATATGCAGATCTGAAATAAATCATAAACAACAGCAAACCATAAACACCAATGTAATAACGGAGTTCAACAATCTTGCCTATGTCTCCGGGCCTTTGTCTTAGTGGGTGAGGCTTTCTTATTCGAATCTTTAAAAGTACATCACAACTATCATATCGGAAGACTACTTGGAACGAAAGAGATCGGCTCAAGTGAAATATTCAAAGAACAACAAAGTCAATGAAGGATTGAAGGAAGTGCCTTCTACATCTGTTTCATAAAACATTTCTAAAGTATGCAGTGAAGGTCATTCATCAAAATCTCCAAATCTGCTGCTAAAATCATTAAAAAATCTTTATAATATGGTTTTAAAACCACTTTTTGAACATATATTGGGGATAAGTTCCCAGGCTTGGGCACCTTCCCCCTCTATAGGGTCGTATGGAACCATGTGGCCAAGCACCAGCCCCCTAGGGACTGCACGCTAGCCCCTCCTTCGTAATTGGTTGATCCCCAAATCCACGGGCTAATCCCTAGTCCTCTGCACCACTGCATAACCCTGTGCACACATGTTGTTAAGAACCAAATGTCAATATAGCATAGAAAAAACTCAGAATAAGTACTCAATGCCTTGAAAAAGAGATAATTTCAGATAATAAGCCTCTTCAAGGGGGCAACCTCCTTTTACCCCGCATAAATGTTCAAGTACAAGATGATTCCAAATGAAAATGTCTCCTTGGTATATATAGGAGACTAGGAGGTATAATTACAACTAATGAAATAAAGCTGACGTAAATAAACTAACATTACTAATGTAATATGCCCCAATTAAGGAGTAATGAGCCAATATTAGGGCTTAACATGCCCCTCCCCTTGAGGCAAGTTTTGTTTGGAATGCTTGAGTAACTCTGGATGCTTTTGTATAAAATACTCATCTTCCCAAGTGGAATCTTTAGCTGGTAGTTTCCTCCATTTAATGAGATACTCTGAAATGGATCTATTCCTCAGCTAGCGAATTCTTGTGTCAGTGATGGCTTCAGGCTCCAATATGATTTTTCCTTCCTCATCAAGTTCTAGAAATATAGTTTGAACTGGGATGTTGTTGCCTATAACCTTCTTTAAGCATGAAACATGGAAAATTGGGTGTACTCGTGAAGATGCAGGCAAGTCCAATTTGTATGCCATAGTACCAATCTTTTGCAACACCTTATAAGGGCCATAGTACTTTGGTGATAATTTATTATCCTTCTTGGATTGCTTGAGGGACATCTGTTTGTATGGATGTAGTCTTAAAAACACCCAATCCCCTACTTCAAAACTTCTTTCACTACGATGTTGATCTGCTTGTTGTTTCATGTGATTTTGTGCCATGGTCAGGTTGTCCTTTAAGATTTGGAGAACTTGTTGTTGATGATTGATGTGATCTTCCACTGCTTGAACCTTAGAATTTTCTTTTAGAGAAGAAGTGATGGAAGGAGGGTGGTATCCATATAGTTCCATAAATGGTGTCCTTTTTGTTGTAGTATGAAAGGAAGTGTTATACCACCATTATGCCAAGGGTAACCATTTGAACCATAATGTTTGTTTATCAGAGACAAAGCAACGAAGGTAGATTTCCAGACATTTATTCACTATCTCGGTTTTTCCATCAGATTGAGGATGATAGAATGAGCTATGAGCCAATTGAGTACCCAAACAAGAAAATAATTCTGTCCAAAAATGTCCAGTGAAGATGGGATCTTTGTCACTTAAAATAATCTTTGGGCTGCCATGTAGCTTTTGAACTGTCTCCATGAATGTGGTGTCAACTGTACTAGATTTGAAGGGATGAGAGAGTGCGCAAAAGTGTGCGTTCTTGGTCAGTCTATCAACAATCACCATGATCACACTCTTTCCTTCAGACTTTAGTAACCCTGTGATGAAATCCATGGAAACCTCCTCCCAACGCTAACTTGGGATGGCTAATGGTTGTAAAAGACCTAGGGTCTTAATTGTTTCCACCTTATTTTGTTCGCAAACCAAACATTCTACCACAAACCTTTGAACATCAGTTTTAAGGCCATCCCAAAAAAAAT
>JASDQU010099884.1:195778-208638 GCA_032191745.1 Picea mariana | reverse complement strand
TATTTTGTAGTTCATTTATGTCCCTACACATTTCTTCACCTTCATCAAGAGTCCAAGTAGGATTTTCTGGAGGCTTATTTGGTGTAGAAGTTCCCTTTTTGGGTGGCATGTTGGCCAAGTATCACTTTTGAACCTTGATTTTGAGGTGGTTCTGCTAGACAATATTTCTTCTATTCTATCTCCCAATTTTTGGCCCTTCTGGGTATGAAACTTTCCCTTATGTATTTCTCTGATATTTCTTCTCTGCAATGCCATAGGTCTGATCAAAATTGGATGTGCCAAGTGGAATTTATGGTAACTTCCCCACAACTTGGCGATTTTTGGACTTTCCAGGAGATCTCACTTGTATAGTGTGACCCGCACAAAATAATTCATATAAAATTCTGAAACTCCCACCCAAAATACTACAGACTGTCCATGATCCAATGCAACTAGTCCCATGCAATTTGGATACTCTAGGAAGAAGTTATGATTGTTTTACCTGGAACACCTTCTTGAGACTAGTCAATAGGACTAGTCAGATACCCTATATTACACAGGGTGTATATACAAATTTAAGATGACCCAAAAGCTAAAATTTTTACCATCGATACATTACTAATTTCTGTAAATGGCCTCTAGAGTCCAGGGTCTGAAACGGTACAGAAAAGTTTTTATAGCTAAAATTCTGCAATGACTCATTTCAGGATGATTCCAGAACCTTATCTTTTATAGGTTGTATCTCCGAAATTATAAGGCCTCAGGAGATGAATTTTGAACCCAACATACATTGATCTGTATACTAAATATCTTCCAAGTTGTTCCTTCTGAAGCGTTGTAGAAAAAAAGTTATAGAAAAAATTCCATGGTGTCTCAGATGTAGCAACGAAACCCCAAGACCTTGAGCTCTGATACCATATGTTAAGAACCAAACATCAATATAGCATAGAAAAACCTTAGGAAAAGTACTCAACTCCTTGAAAAAGAGATAATTTCAGATAATAAGCCTCTTTGAGGGGGCAACCTCCTTTTACCCCACTTAAATGTTCAAGTACAAGATGATTCAAAATGAAAATGTCTCCTTGGTATATATAGGAGACTAGGAGGTATAATTACAACTAATGGCCTAAATCTGACATAAATAAAATAACATTACTAATCTAATATGCCCCAATTAAGGGGTAATAAATAACATTACTAATCTAATATGCCCCAATTAAGGGGTAATGAGCCAATATTAGGGCTTAACAATTTTGATGATTATATAAATGAGGAAGAGTGTTGAGAATATATGTCTCTGAAGTCTGAATCAAAATATATATTAATCAGAGAGGCAAAGAAAGATGCAGTAAAGATTTGATACAGAAGTTTCCCTAGATTTAGAAAATAAGGGTGGTTGGGTGGTGCACAGACAGTTTGATGTCTGCATAGGGAGTTGGTTCTTCCTTGTCAGTTGTAGCTGAATAAACAGGGGGTCATAACCTCCTACCAGTTGGTTCTAGTGAACAAGGGTGTGGGTGCATCCTGATCAGTTGGTGCTGATCGAAAAGGAAGAATATATTCCTTCTCTGTAACATGCAAAACAAAATTTTTCATTTAATAGAAAAGAGTTTTTGGTTTTCCCATTTGGGTTCCAGGATAAAATATTTGGTTAAAATTTTGTTTGCATTAATAAAAAAAATTGATATAATAATTGTGTCACTCATTCACCCCACCCCCCTCTCTCAGTGACATGATCTAATCCTTCAATTGGTATCAAAGTGGGTCTCTTCACAAAAGGCTTAAATCACTTGAAGAGGAATATACATTAGAATGGATCAACAGTTGAAGATGTCATAAAAAATCCCCCTATTTAATGGTGAAGACTATGTCTTATGGAGTGTTATAATGAAAAGATATATGATGTCCATTGGACTGGAAGTATGGACATTATTGGAAAAGGGATATGATGTTCCAAAATCCACTCCCATAGAAGCAGAAGACAATAAATTTTTTCGGGAACATGCAAAGGCTTTAAACACACTATACGTTGGAATGAGTAAGAAAATCATTGCTAAGGTACTAAACTGTAATAATGAAAAACAACTTTGGTATAAATTGGAAACCATATATGCAGGAGATTCCAAGGTAAAGAGGGAAAAACTCTAGACTCTCTGAGTACATTATGAAGGTCTAAAAATGAAGCATGAAGATAATATCTCAAAGTACTTCGAAAGAGTTGATAATATTGTTAATGAAATCAGAGGATTGGGAGTAGAAGTGTCAGACAATGAGTTAGTTGAAAAAGTACTAAGAACACTACCTATTCTATACAATCCTAAAGTGTCTGCTCTTGAAGATCGGGAAAATATAGATAAACTCACCATGGATGAATTGTATGGAATCCTCACCGCCTATGAGTTGAGATTATGTAAAGAGAACCTCCCATAAGGAGAGACAACATTCAAGGTGCTCAAGAAAACAAAAGGTCAGAAGAAAAAACCTCAGTCCATCCATCATGAAGAATCTGATGTGGAAGGAGCTAATTTTATTAGAAAACTTCAAAAAGGAGTAGGGAAGTACAAAGACAAGTTTCCTTTCAAATGTTTTAACTATGGCAAGGTTGGACATTTTGCAGCCAAGTGTCCCTTTCCCAAGGTGGACACTGAAGATGAAGAAAAAAAAAATACACAATAAAAGAAGAAAGAAAAACCCGACTACAAGAAAAATTTTTACAACGGGAAAAATAATTTCTACTCAAAAGAAGAAAACAACAATTCATCAGAGTCTAGTGACAGTGATGAATTTGATGATGATGAAGTCCTTTTTATAGGTATTGAAGAGTATAATGAGATAGAGGAAATTAAATATGAGAAAGAGTCAGAAGATGAAGAAGAAGTTAATATGGAAGAAGAACTTCTCAATGCCTTAGACGAATTAAGAAAATACAAAACCTGATATAGACAACTGAAAAATTTTGTAGTTGAACAAAAATAAAAACATGAACATAAAGAAAAGGAGATGGAGAAACTGATGAGCAACCTGTAAAACCAAATCCTAGAAACAAATAGGATCAAAGAAATTATGGAAAAGTCTCTTAAAGAAAAACAAATAACCTGCAAAGGAATGGAGGAAGAAATAGTTCACCTGAGAAAAAGATGTCCCCAAATAGGAATTCCTACCAAGGGAAAAAGAACCAGAGATAATGGAGTTTGAGTTGAAGAATGAAGAAATTGACTCAATAGAAGAACATGAATCAATAAAATAAGAAGCTCATACCCCAGTATTGAGGAGATCTGTTCGGGAAAGAAGGTGACCAAAAAGGTATTCTTCACCTTATTTTGATTATAGTTTTTCTTTATCTATTATTGACGATGATCCCATAATGGTTAGAGAGGAAGTGGATTCATAGGATGGTAAACTATGGAAGAAGGCCATGATTGAGGAAATGGATTCTTCGGATAAAAATAAGGCTCAGGATCTAGTTGATTTAGTAGCTAGAAGAAAATCCATTGGTAGAAAATAGTTGTTCAAGAATAAGTTGAATGCAGAAAGTAAAGTGGAGAAGTACAAAGATCACTTAGTTGAAAAACAATATTCACAAGTAGAGGGAATTGATTTGGTGAATTTTTTTCTCATGTTTCTAAATTAACTTCTATTATATTTATTGTTTCTATTTTTGTTGCATTTGACCTTGAAGTACAGAAGATGGAAGTGAAGACAACATTTCTACATGGGGATCTTGAAGAAGAAATCTACTTGAAACAACCAGAAGGTTTTGTAGTGAAGGGAAATAAATAGCTGGTATGCAAGATAAGAAAATCCTTGTATGGGTTGAAACAATCTCCAAGGATGTGGTATCAAAAGATTGATACTTATATAATGAGACTTGGTTTCTCAAGAGGAAAATTTGATCACTATGCTTATTTCAAGCTAGTTGGTAATCATTTTATTTATGTGGTTTTGTATGTTGATGATATGTTGTTGATTGGAAATAACAAGCAAATCATTAAGGATGTTAAAAATCAGTTGTAGTTTGAATTAGATATGAAATATCTTGGTCCTACAAATTTTATTTTGGGCATGAAAATTAAGACAGATCATTAAAACATGAAACTTTGGTTGAATTAGAGGAAACATGTTGAGACAATATTGCATAGGTTTAATATGAAAAAAGCTAAACCGATGAAGGTCCCTATTCATGTAGGTGTAAATTCATTTTCAATTCAATGTCCCAAGAAACAAGAAGAGGAAGAGAACATGTCCTATGTTCCCTATGCTAGTGTTTTTAGTAGTTTGATGTATGCAACAGTCTGTACTAGATCAAACATTTCACATGCAGTGGTAGTTTTGAGTAGGTATATGTCAAAAGTAGGGAACATTGGACAATTGTAAGAAGGGTTTTCAGTTATTTGTGTAGCACTACAAATTATGGAATTTCTTACCAAGGAAGACTTGGAACATACAAACTTTTGGACATGTTTGTTTTTGTTGATGCAAACTATTTTTGAGATCTGGATAATAGAATATCTACAAGTGGTTATATGTTTAACCTATTTGAAGGAGAAATTAGTTGGATGAGAAAGAGACAAGATATAGTTGCACTCTCAACTACGAAAGCTAAATACATGGCAATCACTTATACAATCAAGGAAGTTGTATGGTCACAAAGATATATTTGAATAATTTTGATGTGATAACATATTTCCCTTTGATGTGTGTTATGAACCAAATACTTGCATACAGAAACACCACAAGTATTCAGAGAACAATATAGAAGAAACGACACCTTTATTATAAGAAAACCCTTGAGGTAGTGAAACACCATACAATGGATCCTATTATGGAAGGGATCCTCTCATGTTCACTTGCCTATTCAAGGGGGAAACCTTCTAATGAGATTCAAATCCAAATACAATACTTCTTCTTCTTCTCCCATTACATTGCTCTAAACCCTTTACATAGTGCTACCATCACCTAAGAACATTATATAGGAGGAATCTTCTAGAAGTAGAACCTTCTAAGAAGTCCTCTTACATTTATTATATCTAACTACCCATTTATTATATCTAACTACCATAGTGGCCCTTATTTAATAATATAGTGGACCTTGTCCACCTTACATTGAATGACCTCCACTATTATCACTATGGGCCCTCTGGGCCCGCCCACTACCTCTCTAGCTACCTAACATTCCATCCCCCTTATGAAAGCATTTTCCTCAACACTTGATGTACAACCATATACCAGGGTCCCATGGATAAGTGTGGACCATAGTGTTGAAGTAGACTAGAGAACCAAGGTCCCATTTAGAAATGGAAGCAACCATGCTGAAGTAGTCCAACCACCATCGTAAACTAGGGTCCCATGTCCAATTGCTCATGTGAACTCCACACAGAAGATATTGAAACCTAATAACCAACTGAAAATGATGCTCCCAATACTAACACCTATCATGTGGATCCAAATAAGAATATCCATACACATAGTGGGAAATGGTCAAAGTTGAATCTGGAAGGAACAATACCATTGTAGAATATGAAGGCGAGGTACTGGTAATCATAACTATTTCTCGATGTGTCACATTGATGTGATCTACAAAAGGTGGATTAGAGTCATCAAATAAAAGATGGAAGTGGTTGTCATCCTAGAAATGACAACTATTTGTATACCAATCATCACAATCATCCTCCAAATCATGTTAGACAACTGAGAGGCGGGGGGGCGGGGGGTTGAATCAGTTGTTATCGTGCTTAAACAATTATGCTTCTTTTAAATTCTTTACAAGGCACTCAATGATAATCACAATAATGCAGGTAAATAAGCAATGGAACATTCAACATCAGTCACATATATGAGATACACAGAGACAGATATTTCTTGAGGAAACCCATAAAGGGTAAAAACCTCTTCTTCTTTATATGATAAGTATTATTTACATTCTTTACATTATCATACATATGAGCACCAACTCATTGTGAGGCTACAACCTTTGTTTTTGCAAGCTGCAACTTGTTGAGAGCAGCAACTCTTTGTTTTCTCTAGCACCCACTAGAAGGAAGCACCAACTCCTTGGTTTCTCTAGCACCAACTAGAAGGAAGCACCAACTCCCCGGTTTCTCTAGCACCAACTAGAAGGAAGCACCAACTCCCCGATTTCTCTAGCACCAACTAGAAGGAAGCTACAACTCCCTGTGTTCAAGCACCCACTTGAACCTCTGAGGACACCAGTCCTCCCTAGCACCTCCCTACCACCCTGATTTATGAATATGTGTTAATGAGACTTATTACAGTGATATAATTTTCAACAACAACTTACCAGTCTCATCACTGTTCTGCAAGATTTCGCTGCTCTGTCTGCCTCACTATCTTCCTGCACACATCCATTGCACTTTCTGTTCTTCTGCCTTTTGTGCTCTTTTTGCAATTCCCATTCAATGTACCTTTTTTCTTCTGTCCATATCATTTGTTGCACCTCACCTCCTTCTTCACCCAGGCATCACACATCTTAGCAACAACAACCCCGATCTCTTCTTTGTTCTGACTTCTTATCCTCTCTGTGCATCTTGTGCATGCCCTGTGTCTAGTGGTTCTACATGCTCTGCATGTCGAGTTCTCTGCCTGTTCATCATGGCAACTCTTTAGCTTCTTTGTTTGTTAATCCCATGTGCCCATCATCACCAAGTGCCATGATCAAATTCCTTCACATCATAGGCATTTGAGATTCTTCATCTTCTGTTGTAGTCGACCTCAACCTCTCTGCCGCAGTTCCCGGTTCCAATGCTCTGCCAGCTATCAATAGCCTCCACAAAAATTCTTTTCTCCTACTGGCAGATTCTTTGTGACCCTTCAGTTCCTCTAGAAATCACACAGAATTCTCTTCGAGTCCTTTGGTAGAAACCATAAGTGGTTTCTAGCAGTTACACTGAGAAGTGCTACAATAACCCTCCGATCTTCTTCAGTTTCATCTGCACCGTTGGATTAGATTCTCTAAATCTTCTGTTTATTCTGGCATTCCGTTCTTCGGCATTTTGGGATCACTGCAGTGGAGTATTTTAGTACTCTCCATTTCTTGACCCCCGAACCTCCGAAAAGGAGCTTGTCTTCACTAACATTTCACGATTTCAGGTTTCATGATTTCGGGACTCCTGAGATGAATAGTCTTCACTCTTGACTCCTCCTACTCCCGATATCCGAACTCCGATATGGAGTCTTTATAATTTTGCGACTTCAGGTTTCACAATTTTGGGACTCCTGTGATGCAGTGTCCTGACTCTTGACTTCTCAACCTCCCAATATTCGAAATCCCGGTATTTGATACTCCAATATGGAGTCGGATAATTGATCCACTATTTCCTTGATCCAACGGCTTAGATCATTTCACGATTTCGGGACTCCTGTTGATGAAGGGTCCTTGTCATCTCCATCTCCCAGTAACCGAAATCCTGGTATCCAACACTCCGAGTCATGCGCTTTTTCCGGGTTTTCGAGATTTCGCAGTTTTGCACTTCGGGACTCCTGATGACAAGAGTCTGTGACATCTCTATCTCCCAGTAGCCAAAACTCTGGTAGCCGAAACTTCGAGCAATGTGCCTATTTCTTTATTTTTGGGGTTTCGCATTTCATGACTTTGGGACTCTTGTGTTGGAGAGTCTTGAATCTTGACTTCTCCATCTCCCGGTAATCGAAACTCTGAAATGGAGTCTTTGTTGGGATGCCTGTTTCCGGATTTTGGGGTTTCAAATTTCATGACTTCGCGAGTTGAAAGGTTGGAGCATTTCATTCCTTTGACTTTTCAGTCAGTGAAATCATGATCTTTCACCACGTCTTCTTCTTGGATCGACAGTCTAGATTTGTCCTTGATCCAACGGTTCAGG
Source organism: Picea mariana (assembly GCA_032191745.1). Classification (NCBI taxonomy): domain Eukaryota; kingdom Viridiplantae; phylum Streptophyta; class Pinopsida; order Pinales; family Pinaceae; genus Picea; species Picea mariana. The sequence continues at coordinate 200,803 of JASDQU010099884.1, read as the reverse complement.
TTATATTGCGATTTCACATTTTGTGACTTCAGGACTCCTGTAGTGGGAGTTCTTGACATCTCCAACTCCAAGTATCTGAAATCCTGGTAGTCAAAACTCCGAAATGGAGTTTGAACAACACTTTGATCTTGCCATTCGATCATCGTTACGCTGCTTGTCTTCCTTGCCTGCTTGTTTGCCATCAAATGAACAAACACACCTTCGCACTGCATTCGACTCTTCACTAATTCCTCCTGAGCTTACTTTGTCCCTATTTTTCCATCGATGCATACTCTGATGTTGCCATCATTGACAAGAATACTCTTCCTGTTAAACATGTCAACAATCCTCTTCACTATCACTCGATGAACTTATCGAGCTTGCTCTGTTGCATCTTCCCAAAATACTTTCGATGCCCGCCTGGCACATTCTTCTTGTACTCAAGCCATCATTGTTGTTGTACTTGCCATCAATGACAAGCATACATTTCCTGTAAAACATTCCAACAATCTCCCCCTTTGGCATTGATGGCAACAAAGTAACCCAGACCTATTCTTTTCTCCCTCTTTGACATCAATGTCAAAGAAAACACGCTCCCCCTGAGCTGTTGCAGTATTTTTAGGAGGTATCAGATATGCAATCAATACAAGACTCCCCCTAACAGGATGGACTCTCTTAGGTGTGAAACGAGATGACACCCATCTTTTGTCAGAAATATTCAAAAGGGATCTTAGCTAGGGGTTTAGTAAAGATGTCTGTTATTTGTTCTATGGTTGGAATGTACTGAACCTAAACAACCTGATTGGTGACTTGCTCTCTTAGAAAATGGTATTTTATGGGAATATGCTTGGTCTTGGAGTGGAATACAGGATTCTTAGACACACTGATGGCACTAGTGTTATCACAATGAATTGGGATCAGTGCAGTGTATTTTACCTCCAAGTCTCCAAGTGTCTGAATCATCCATAATACCTGAGTGCAACAAGTGGCAGAAGCAATGTACTCTGCCTCTGTGGTTGATAAAGAAATGGAACCTTGATTTTTACTAAGCCATGCTACTAATGAGTCACCCAGGAAGAATGCTCCTCCACTGATGCTTTTTCTCTCATCAACACAGTTTGCCCAATCTGCATCTAAATAAGCAATTAACTGAAAATTCTAATTTCTAGGATACCACAGACCATATGTCATTGTTTCTTTCAAATATCTGAATATCCTATTGACAACTAGTAAATGACTTTGTTTAGGTGCATACTGATATCTTCCAACCATTCCTACAACATGTATTATATCTGGGTGAGATGCTGTGATGTACAACAGGCTGTCTATCATTGACCTATATGAACATTGATCAACATTAGGTGAGTCATCATCCTTGCTTAATTTGCAACCAGTAACCATAGGTGTGCCCACAGGTTTACAATCTTCTATTTGAAACCTTTTCAACATTTCTCTTAGATATTTTTCTTGAGAAATGAACATCCCTTCAGACCTCTGAGTAATTTGCAAACCAAGAAAAAATGACAGTTCTCCTATCATGGACATTTCAAACTCAGATTCCATGCCAGAAGCAAACCATTGTACTAATGGATCCTTATTACATCCGAAGATGATGTCATCCACATAGACTAATACGATGAGAAAATTATTATCCTCTGTTTTAATATACAGATTGTTGTCAATTGTTCCTCTCTTGAACCCTTTGTCTTTAAGATACGTATCCATTTTGTGATACCAGGCTCGAGGGGCTTGTTTTAACCCATATAAATCTTTCTTCAGCTTGCATACTAAGTCAAGGTTATCAGACAGTTTGAAACCCTTTGGTTGTTCCATATAGACTTCTTCACTTAAATCTCCATTTAGAAAAGCTGACTTGACATCCATTTGATAGACTTTAAACCTTTTATGACAAGCATAGGCAAGAAACATTCTGATAGCTTCTAATCTTTCTACGAGTGCAAATGTTTCATCAAAATCTAGTCCTTCTATCTGAGCATATCCCTTACAAACTAACCTTGCTTTGTTTCTGAGAACTTGTCCTTGCTCATTCAACTTATTATTAAATATCCGTTTGGAGCCAATGATGTTTTTACCTTTAGGTCTATGAACCATCTCCCACGTATTGTTTTTCTTAATCTGATCAAGTTCATCATTCATTGCTTTAACCCAGTGGTCATCTTTGTTGGCTTCATTGAAATTCTTGGGTTCTAGCATGGATATGAAAACTATATGAGATTGTTCGGTGGTTTTGATTAGCTTTCTCCTAGTTTGTACACCTTTATCTTTTTCTCCAATTATCTGACTTGCAGGATGATTCTTTTGAATGATTCTGGAGGAGGAATTTGAAGTTGACTACTGATTTGAGTCTGTCTGAGTGTCTGAGTCTTCATCTGATTCAGAGTCTTCATTTTTTTATTCTTGGACCTGTTCATCTTCAGCTTTAGCTGTGTCTTCTGTAGAAGACTCATTACTGTACATCTCTCTTGCTGTGATTCCTTCATCAATTTTTACATCAATACAGTCAACCATTTTATGCAGCCTCTTATTATAGCATCCATATCCTTTACTATTTGTAGCATACCCTAAGAAGATACCTTCATCAACCCTGCCATCATATTTGTCGAGGTTCTCATCATTATTCTTTATGTAGCATTTACTCCCAAAGACTTTGAAGTGTTTAATTGATGCAGGTCTCCCAAACCACAGTTCATAAGGTGTCTTGTCACTTTGTGGTCTAAGGTGAGCTTTGTTAAGAACATGGACTGCTGTGTGTATTGCTTCTACCTAGTGGGTTTGGCCAATGTTCTTCTCATTCATCATTGACCTGGCCATTTCTTGCACTATTCTGTTTTTCCTCTCAACCACTCCATTTTGTTATGGAGTTCTTGGGATTGTGTATTCTCTCTTGATCCCATGCTCATTGCAGAATTCCTTGAAGTCTCTTGACATAAAATCTCCTCCCCAGTTTGATCTTACTGCCTTTAACCTCTTGCCTGTTTGAGTCTCATTTAAAGCCTTAAAAATTTTAAACTTCTCAAATGCTTCAGCCTTTTCCTTGAGAAAGGCAACCCAAGTAAGTCTGGAGTAATCATCGATAATCAACATGAAGTAGTTTTCTTTCCCTGTGCCTTCCTGTCTTGATGGTCCACATAAATCCATATGAACTAGTTGAAGTGGTTTCCTGTTGAAGTAAATCTCTTGGACTTAAACTATGTTCTGTTTTCCTTCCCTACTTGACAGAGTTTACACATTGAATCTTGGGGCTTTGATATTCTCGGAAGATATTTTACTGCCTCGAGTTTTTTAAGTTTGATTAAGTGGTCAAAGTTTAGATGTCCAAGTCTCTTATGCCATAACTATCTTTCATCATGTCTTCTTAGATGACATTCTTCTCTATTTTCTTTTAGCACATATACATTATTTTCTGTCCTTATACCTTTGGTCACCACTTGTCCTGAGGTTATAGATTTTATCTTACAGTCCTTGGATRTGAACACCACTTCACATCCTCTGTCACACATTTGACTTACATAGAGCAGATTATGTTTCAACCCATCTACAAGTAGAACATCTTGGGCTTTTCCTTTTCCATTACTTAAGCTCACCATCCCTTTGCCCTTTATTTTCCCTGGAGCATCATTTCCAAAGGTTATGTTTCCTGATTTTCTTTCACTTAGAGATAGAAACTTGCCTTTGTCTCCCGTCATATGTTTGGACCATCGACTGTCTATATACCAAGGGTTCATTTCTCTTTGAGCAGACAGTACTAATCCACACTTGTCACTTTCCTTCTTCTTCCAAAACTTGACATTTTCAGCAAGGGATTTCGAATATGGTTCATAGTTCCTTAACCAACAGTCAATATATTTATGTCCAAAGTTATGATAGGTGTAGTATTCAATCTCATCATTCAATAGGTCAAACTTATTGTTGCAGTGTTGTCTACTCATTGACTATTGATTATTTCTTGGCCTCCTTAGTTGCATGTCCCTAGACTTAGTTTGGCAATTTGCAGTCTGTGAAGGATTGTTACTTGGTTGTATCATTCTTTGTTGTGGGAAGTATTTATTCCTTTGAAATCTTAATTTCTTATGTCTAAGTCTTAAGGAACAATTTACATCTTTGTGACCAAAGTTAGAACAGTAGAAACAATAGCCATAGAAAAATTCTTTGTACCTGGAAAATGGTTGTCTTCTTTGAGCAAATTGATTTCCTCCATGCTGATGATGTCTTTCAGCAGGGGGCACACTATTTCTTTGTTCTACGGATTCAGTCCTGGCACCTTTTTCCTTACTCATCCCAGGTGGCTGATTGTCTTCCTTTGTTTCTGTAGGTTTGTTGTTGTCATTGGTTGTACATTTGACAAACTTGATGGGTTCTTCATCTCTTGGCTTGCTATTACTTGATCCCTCTTCATAACCCAAACCAGTTTTTATCTTTGGATTCCTTTGCTGATTTAGAATGGTGGCTAATCCTTCTGAGGCTTTGATACTTAACAGATTTTGATTATACAAGGCTTGAAACTTCTCCATCTCTTTCCTAGTTTTCACTACTTCTTGTTCTAATGCTTCACATCTTGCCTTCTTTTCTGATAACTGTCATTTCAGAATGTCTTTGATTTTCTTTGCCTCTTCTAATTCTACTTTTAGTAGGACAAGGTATTTATCTGGTTNCTAGTTTTCACTACTTCTTGTTCTAATGCTTCACATCTTGCCTTCTTTTCTGATAACTGTCATTTCAGAATGTCTTTGATTTTCTTTGCCTCTTCTAATTCTACTTTTAGTAGGACAAGGTCTTTATCTGGTTCTTTACTATCTTTCTCGAATTGTATCAGCAATTGTCTTTGCTTTCTGTTTTTGATTCTTAGTCTATTAATCTCTTCTAGTGCACTGATCAGTTCTCCTTCCATGTCAACCACAACTTCTTCTTCATTAACATTACTCCCTATGTTGTTATTATCATAATCCTCTTTGGCCATAAGTATGAAGTCATTTAGTTTATCTTCAATAGATGAATCATTGTCTTCATCATCTGATGGATCATTAT
>JASDQU010099884.1:177567-188426 GCA_032191745.1 Picea mariana | reverse complement strand
TATATAGAGCAACCTCAAGGATTTGAGGTTGAAGACAGGAAGTCTCATGTCTGCAGATTGAAGAAAGCCTTATACGGATTGAAGCAAGATTCTAGAGCTTGGTATGGCCGTATAGACAGTTTCTTGACGAGCTTAGGCTTTACCAAGAGTAAAGCAGACTCAAATATCTACTTCAAAATTATGGATAATGAGCTAGTAATCTTACTACTATATGTGGATGACTTATTCTTAACTGGAGAAGAAAATCTCATCGTTGAATGTAAAAGGAGACTTGCCTCGGAATTTGAAATGAAAGACTTTGGCCTAATGCATTACTTCTTAGGTCTTGAGGTATGGCAGAGTCCAGAGAGGATATTCCTTAACCAAGGGAAGTACACGGTCTAGATATTAAAGAGATTCGACATGCTGGAATGTAAACCCATGAATACACCCATGGAAGCGAAGCTGAAGCTGTTGGTCGATACTTCATCAGATTTGATTGATGCCACACTGTACAGATAGATTATTGGATCATTGATGTACCTGATGAACACCAGACCAGACATTTGTTTTGTCATGAACAACTTGAGTCAGTTTCTGGTAGAGCCCAGACGTGTTCACCTAGTGGCTGCAAAACATGTGATGATGTACCTTAAAAGTATGATAGATTATGGTCTCAGTTATGATGGAGATCATAATTTCAGATTGAGTGGATACACTAATTCAAATTAGGCAGGAAGCGTTACTGACAAAAAAAGCACTTTCAGATGTTGTTTCAGTTTGGGATTAGCCATGATCTCATGGCAGAGTAGGAAGCAATCCAGTATTGCTCTCAGCACAATAGAAGCAGAGTACATTGCCGCATGTTCTACTAGCTGCGAAGCTATATGGCTTCGTAAGTTGTTGACTAATCTATTTGACCTAGAGATGGAARCAACCACGATCCTATGTGACAACCAAAGCTGCATAAATATGACAGAGAATCATGTATTTCATGATAGGTCGAAGCACATAGAGATTCGCTATCATTACATCCGTGACATGGTGTAGAGAGGAGCCTTGAAACTTCTGTATGTTAGCACAGATGAATAGGTTGCCRATGTGTTGACCAAACCTCTATCTCGTGTAAAGTTTGAACACTTTCGAGATAAGCTTGGTATAGTCCGAAAAGACTCTCCCTGAAAGGGGGAGTATATATGATTCCTTGCTTCTGACCTCGCTGTTAGACGTAAAGCAAGATGATGTGTGTGTTCCTTGCTTCTGACCTCGCTGTTAGATGTAAAGAAAGATGATTCCTTTCTTCTGACCTCGCTGTTAGACATAAAGCAAGATGATGTGTGTGTTCCTTGCTTCTGACCTCATTGTTAGACATAAAGCAAGATGATTCCATGCTTCTGACCTCGTTGTTAGATGTAAAGCAAGAAGATGATGTGTTCCTTGCTTCTGACCTCGTTGTTAGACGTAAAGCAAGAAGATGATGTGTTCCTTGCTTCTGACCTAGTTGTTAGACATAAAGAAATATGATGTGTTCCGTTCTTCTGACCCAGTTGTTAGAAGTAAAGTAAGACAGTGTATACCTTGCTTCTGACCTAGTTGTTAGACGTAAAGCAAGATGTGACTTTCACTGAGCTACCATCTTAACAGATGTGACATAGAGCCAGTCTAGTATTGTGATGGGCCCGCCTAGTGCTATGATGAGGTATCATTTTTTTATACTGATACATATTGATGCATATGATGATGGCATTCTTTCGAGAATGACGATGCTACTGATGAAGAAAAATTCCGATGATTTATAGATACGCTAGCCAAGATGATATTGATGATGTTGTCCTCCTACCTAATGTTGTTGATGATGTTGTCCTCTCTCTCTCGCATGATGCTACTGAAGAATACCCTTCTTGTTAAGGGGGAGTGTTGAAATAATGTAACTGCAAAGAGTATTCTTATTATTATTGATATTTTATTTATAGGATCAATTCCCATTGTGGATTGATCATATCGGATATTGTAATAGGACCAAATCCACTTTTGCAGATTGGTCAACAGACAATTATAATAGGCAGAATAAGAAGTCAGCCCCAGTAGTTAATAAGAAGACCCAAAAATATAATAAAGGTGCTTTTACCCACCCAGATTGAGAAGTCGGCCCTGGCAGTGAAAAGACACTTCACACATGCCAGAAATTGTATAACTGAAGGAGGCTAGCACCTCATTTGATCACAACACACTTTCTCAGTTTGAGAGACAAGTTCTGATCTGTTACCAACAAAGGAGAGAGAGAGTGGCACATATCTTGGGAGAGGAATTTCTGTTTTAGCATAAGATCTCTTGGCATTGTATTGGCTATTTATATTAAGAAATTTTTGCTAGGTTTTCTTCCCCTAGAGGGTTTCCCAGGATAAATGTTGTGTCTCTTGTGAATGTGTATTTCTCAGTGATATTGTTCTTATGTTGCTATTATCTATTGAAATGCAAAGAACTATAATAATGGCATAAACATGAACACCCCCCCCTCCTATCAAGTAATGATGGGGGAAATGATTAGGTATAGGTAGGTGGGCGATATTCCCCCATATCAGCACCATAACAATGTTAAGAAGACACTCCTATGGATGAAGACATGGAACAAGTGAATGGTGTCTCTAGCATTGATGATTCCAAAGGAACAATGAACATAGAAGGGGTTCTCCAATTAAAACTAATGAAAATGAATATTTTTCATAAGATATTGGTCACAAGGATGTCGAAAGGTAAAAAATATGCATAACATTCTCATTGGGTTTTTTAGGAGGAGGTCCAATTTCAACAATTGGTTTTCTCTTTTTCTAAAACAAACTTTGACATAAAATGGCAACATCATCCATAATTAGTGTTGGTGTATCCTCTAGAGAAGAATTGAGATGGCACACGACAATAATGGAATCTTGAAATTGGGGTATCTTGGGGAAATGGTGAGAATAATGAACATAGGTATCACACAAATAACACATATGGTTGGTACACACGTACTTAATGTGTTTTATTGATGGTTCAAGAAAAGGGGAGATAAATTTCCACTAGGGGAGTGGATGGGTTCAGTTCTAAATCATCAACATTGAAAATGTCCTTCAATTCTATGAGTGATAGACAATTATTGGTCATGTGGCTAGTAAGGTCACATAAATCACATGAAGTAATAACTCTAGGTGTAGTTTTTTGGTTTTGTTTGGCCATAACTTGTCCAAAATGGGTAGTGCCCGAATATTTTTTTATTTTCCACTAGTGAAAACTCCTTTCCCAATTTTGGCAGGGACCAACTAGACCTGTGCAGACTCTGTAGAAGACATAGGGGTGGTGCCTAAAATCTAAACATGTGTCAAAGACAAATAATTAGTCAGTACGGATGGTGTAGCAAGGGTTGGAGGATCTAGGTACCACATTGGGATCTCCAAGATAAGATAAGGCAAGGTTAATGTAGCCATCACAAGGGTACTTACTATTCATGTACGAGGAAATAAGAATGGAACTTGAGAAAAGGGAGACCTATGAGTGGGATTCCCTCCACATGATGATGTTGAAGACACTTGAGTAGTGTTCTCAATGCATGGTTACAGGGATGAATCCTCAGACAAAGGAGGTGTTGAAGCAATAGGTTGTTGAGATGCTGTCACTATACAAGAATTGGTTGGACCATGGAGTGCTTTTATTAGTGGAGGGATGTAATATGTGCCAATAAATGTATAATCTTTGAATATTCCAAGACTTACATCAGAGAATGAAAAAATGGTTTGTTTTCCATTTGTAGAAGGAAAAACAATGTTATGACTAAATTGAGTTTTGGGATCATAACAAATAAGTTGATCGATGGTAATGACCTTCCCTTCATGGGGGGATATCATCATACTAAAAATAAAGGAGGAAACCACCTTCATCACATACATAGAACTACATATTAAGATGATTTTGTAGTCCAATAGGGCCTCCATGACCTTAATGTCAATAGGACTTGTTTCCCAACTAACGAGATGAGAACATTTAGATGCAACCCTTCTAGTTAGGAGGGAATACCATTGTACACATGAAGGGTAATCATAGATGGAATGAGCTCAAGAGATCCTACATTCTCCTAAGTAAACTCAACGTGATTTTTGATTCCTTGCGGAATTGTAAAACTAGTCCTAGATTGTTCAAGATGTGGACATTTTGGGGTCCTTACAATCCTTAAAAACTCCCTAATCTGTTGTATTGCAACTACTTTGATAAAAATTAAACTATCCTAGGTTGCAACAGATACGGACAATGGTGGTCCTTTCAATATTTTTAATATCCCTAGTTTGGTAGATTGTAAGAGAAAAACAATATGTGCACATATGGGCGCATTACTCTAACTAATTTAATTCCTATGTGTGTTTAAAATGAAAAGAGAGATGAAGAGATATTTAATTTTTTTTTTCTACCAATATCACCCTTATGTGTGAGGACGAAAGCATACTAGGTTCGTGAGATACACTCCTAATCCCAAAAAAAAAAATTAAATAAATAAAATTAATGGTTCATGTTCTCTTTAAGAAGCGATCCACATGACAAGGGAAAGAAAATTGGTTATTTTTAAATCCTTTACCAAACTAAGTTGACTATCTACCTATGCAATAATGAACCAAAAACCTATTCTTTGGGTGTTACAAATTGCATGAAAAATAACTCTTATTGCTTATTGCAAACTGAAGTGAAAAGAGGCCCGAATCTAGTACGAAAGAGGATCTGTGTGAGTTTCTTTGGTGACATAATTGCAAATTTCATAGACTAAGAATGCGATAGGTTGTGATATTTGTGCTTCTTTGTGTGTCTATTGTCTTGAAAGACATGAAGAGTTCTGAACCACAAAAATAAAAATTTCATACTAACGAATGTATAAAAACTTGGTTTGAGACCTTGAATAGGTCAGTCTGGAATCCTGCAAAACAATATAAGTGAGACAAAGAGMTCGTTCATTCTAGGAAAAGAGAACTATGAGTTAGAAACCAAGTGGGAGTAACCAATCTGTTTTGTTATTTGAGCCACTTGCGTGAGTAAAAACAACCTTTTCAACAAACAGGTTGTAAGCTACTCTACAATCAAATGTTAGAATTAGTCCCAATATATAAACAGCATTGCAAAGACATAAACAAAGGGAAATGATTAGACAAAGAGAATGGAAAATATATTAGAAATAGAAATGGGAAAAAGTGATTATATACCAATGGAAATACCATGTTGTTACACCATAGAGGATTGGAGAATGCAAGTGAGCTCTCCTTTCTTCATTGGGAGGGTCCTTTCATGTTCCTTGGGTCTCTTTCTCCTCTGTCTTGACAAGCAAGTGTGTAAGAACCATCCAAAGGAAAAATATCAATGCACGAGCTATGGTCTATGGTTGCACCAAATGATGTCTTGAGAATGTGGTTTTCAAAGATCATTCAAGAAACATAACCTTGCATGAACTTCACTTTTTTGAATGTTGGTCCATGGCTTGTACTTATATCAAATAGTCAAGCTTCATTAAATATAGATCCAACTATGAAATGGTGCAATTTGGATGTGGTTCTCCATGCCTTGAGGAGACGTGGAACCACTAAGGTATTGGCTTTCAATTGGCATGGACCTCGAGAATGCTTGGTACCTCAACTCATTAGTACCCTTAATGGGATATTTTTTCATTAATTGCATTGAATTTAATTGATATTTAAATTTTGGAATATCTACGACTTTCAAGGGAACATTCGTGCATTCCCACATAGATCATGCCCAATCCACACTACTAAGTCGCACAGATGAAAAAAAAATCCCACTTTGCATAGTTTTGGTGCTCTGCCAAGGATAGTGTATTATTTCCATGAACTAGAAATTTTTATATTATATCAATTATCCTTTGAGTGTGTTACTACCTGAACTAGCACCCTTGTTAAAATTCCTAACACAAGTGATAAGTAGGGAAACAAGACAGGAGGTGCACGATGGTCACCTCATAACACTTTCCCATGCACTTTAGGCCAAGTAATAAAATCCATGGGGGCTATCCGAAATGATGAAATTAAACCTCTTTAAGTGAAATTAATCAATAAAATCATATAATATACTTTAATGAATCCACAAAATATGTAACAAGACTATGCATTAGGATTCCAATACGTGATCACAATGCTCTAACAATATTCAACTATAAACAATTGCATGAACAACAATTATATCCACTTCAAAGAAATGTTAGGAGCTAGTGGATGTGTGTGCCAAATATAATGTGTAAGATAAACAACATTAACAATTTCAGATTTGCATTAAGTCTATCACTAAACAAACATAACTCACAATAGGTTAGAACCACATCAAGCTACTTTATAGAACAAAGAATGAATCAAATTAGCAATGTGTGCTTATGTTTACCACTTGAATATATTTTGAGAGATGGAAAGCCTATGGATATCATTTCACTTATGAATCTGATTTATGAATGAAAACACAACAATTTCGGGTTTAGGTACTGAAACTACCATCCAAGAGAGATATTAAGAACAACAAACAAGATTCATTGGATGTTTCCACTTGGGAAATAGATATTCTATACAACAACAACCAAATAAGTGTTAAAGAAATGTTTTGAATATATATAAGCATTAACTAATAAAGAACTTCTAAAATGGACAGTGAATCTTCCCAGGGTTTCATAAGTTATCACTTGGAATTCACCAAATCAATATCTAAGAAAATGTTGGGCAATTATTAGCACATTATAGATTAGGATTATCTCTATATATGTAATATAATCTTGGTAAACAATCTATAAATGAAATAGAGTCCGAGAATAATAAATAAATACCCTAAAGCACCAAACCCTAGCCATAGGGTTTCACCAAATCTGATTTTTAATGCCACACTTTAATTTCCACATTTGAGAATCACCTTAAATCATCCCAGAAAATGTTATCTTAAATATCAATCCAATAGGTCCAATTGGCCACCCTAGGGTTAGAGATTAGCAATTAAGAATAAACCCTATGATTATTTTATCTCTCACCAATTATGTCTTGTCCTTGCGGGACTAAGGCCTGATGTCACGAGGCACCTTGTGTGATAGGCACAAGGAAACCCACAGTGGTGCCTCACGGGACACTAATTGTCTGACCTGCGGGGGTAATACAAACTAGGGTTTTCTAAAAAAAATGCTCTCCTTTGTGATCCTGAAACTCCCGAACTTCTCACTCTTTCATTGCCTTAGATTTGGCTATCGTAAACTCGCTAAAATATCACTTAATCACATTGAAGATATTCAATAGAATGTATATGTGAATGTAATTATGAGTAACTACTTGAGATGTATATATAATTTTTCTAAGTATCCTATTTCCTTAACTCTAGGGATTCTTGAATAATAGATGGAGACTTCAAAACTCACCTCAATTCAAGGGGAAAAAATGGAGGCAGTAAAATAAGAGACCCCTTCTCAGAAAGATTAATTGATTTAATCAAAGAGTGGGATCTGCAATACGTCAAACTATCCAAAGGAACATAACATGGAACAATAGAGGATCTGGCCTCTTCCATATATTAGCTCATCTAGATTGCTTCCTGATCAACAAAAAATTACTTCTTTCTTCCCAAGACATCTCCTCTCATATCCTCATGTCTGCCATTTATGATCACAAGCCAATCTCTCTAAACTTCAAAAATCCCCAAAACTTCATCCCCCTCCCTTTGTGTTTCAACCATCTTTGGATCAAAAATCCTGACATCCCTCCTATTATTCAAAATGCGTTGTACACCCCCTTCTCTGAATCCATGAATTATATCTGGGAAAGCAAGCTTAAGGCGGTCAAGCGAGCACTTAAATATTGGGTGAAAACTTTGTTTATCCCACCGCAATAGGAAAGGAAAGAAAAGATAGAGCAACTCATGAAATTTCAGCTCTGGATAGAAGAAGAGACAATAAAAAAATCACTATTGAATCAATAAAAGAAGCACACCAACAACTCCATCACTCCTTATGTAGAGAGGAAGAACATTGGAGGTTTAAATCCAGAAGCCCCTGGATAAAAGTGGGAGACTCAAACACTTCCTACTTTCACAAGAAAGCTCAAACTCAAAAAAAAAAAAATATAGTTACCTCTATTATTTCAAATACTGGTCAACAACTCGACACTTTTGATCGAGTCAAAGAAGAGGCTTTCCACCACTTCAACAACTTATATCATCAACCAAGCAGTGAAGGAAAAAATGTAGATTCTCTAGACATGCTAGCTAACATTCCAAGCATAGTCTCTGATCATGAAAACAATTAATTAATTAGGGATATAACATAAGAAGAAATATACAAGAAAATTTGGGACATGGACCCTTACAAAGCTCCTAAGGGTCAAAGCTTGCATTGGCTCTCCCTAGAACTCCCCCCTATTAAATGGGAGACCTTCACAATTTTTCAAGGCCAACAGAGGACTCTGACAAGGATTCTCGCTCTCCCCCTTTCTTTACATTCTCCTAGAAGACCCTCTTAGTCGTATACTATAAGAAGAATGAAAAAATGGTCAACTTTCAGGGTTACTAATAGAGAGAGTGGCCAAGGACATAAATCACTCTCAATTTGCAGATGATACTCTTCTCTTGGGAGCAGAAACTATTTTCTCTGCTATCCGCTTTCAGAAAATTATTGGCTCCTTCCTCACTGCCTCTGGAGGACAACATAATTCAACTAAATGCAGGATGTATGGGTGGCATTTCCTAGGCCACATCAAAGAGAAAATTGAAAATTTTTTTGGCTTTCCCATAATCACCACCTGGAACTACTTCAAATATTTGGGAATTCCAATCTTCCTAAGAACTTATGGTTTTATAGCCTAGAAGGAAGTTATTGACAAAATTCTCTCAATAATACAAAGTTAGGGAGGTCATTGGCTCAATCCTGCTAGGTAATCAGTTCTTCTCAAATAGGTACTTTCTTCCCTCTTTATTTTTCAGTGTTCAGGCATTTTAGCCCCAAAAGGCACTCTGGAAAAACTCTTTAGAGCACTTCAGAGTTTCCTTTGGGCTAGAGGGAAAACAAACACATAAAAATTCCACCTTCTAAATTGGAAACAAGTCTGTCAACACCTCAAAAAAGGTGGACTTTCTATCAGGGACCCAATTCTAATGAACAGTTCTTTGGGAGAAAAACTTGCTTGGCATATAATCATAGAGAATGCAGATTGGTGGGAAAAAAATCTACTAGACTAATACTTCAATTCCTCAAGGTTGTGTTGTATTGATGGCCCCACTCCCCCTCTTCCTGGTTCACTAATCTGTCGACTCTTAAAAAATTCCTCCTCTCTTATCAAATCAAAGCTCTCCTAGGATTTGGGAAATGAAGCACATATAAACATTTGGACTGATCATATCCTGGATCATAAAACCATGAACAGTCTAGTTTCTCTCCTCCCTCTAAACGACTAGTGCTACTTAGAGGGCATCTTCGTCCTCAAGTATTTCTACCAATGGAAATTTTATGGGGTATGGACTAATTGGAAATCACCAAACACCCGTGAACATATTATACCTTTACTCCCTTCTTCAACAACCTTTCTGGATGCACTCCCTCCTGTCTTTCCTTATCTGACTCCCGTAGTTGGGGTGGAATTTTTTTTTTTGTCAAAGCCAGTTATATGTTCTTGATGTTTGAAACCCAAGGACCCCCAACCTATAAGATCTGGAAAGAAATTTTGTGTGGTCCCTCGCTACCTAAAGTAAACATCTTTTGTCAGCTATTGCTTCATGGAAAAATTATAACGACGGAAACAATTCTAAAATGTGGAATACAAGGGCCCTCACGTTGCCTCTTTTGCCTCTCAGCATCTGAGTCCATTATCCATCTCTTTCTAGAGTGCCCCTACTCTTCCCAAGTTTGGAATCTCATTTACCTCCCTCTCTCTAGCCCCCCCCCCCACCCCCTCTTCCCGAGAACTGGAATGACCTTTTCGTCTCTTGGAAACAAAGATATATTGGAATCTTCAAAAACAAGAAACAATACACTCTCCTTTGGAGGCAAGTCCCCAAATTCAATTATTCGGAACTCCGAATTGCTCATAATCAAGACTTTTTTTTGCGAGAAGCTTCCCCCTTTGCATAGCATTTTTGATAAAGTATGTGGATTAGTCTCTGAAGTCTTCTAGACCAAAGAAATCAGATATTATATGACAAGCACTTTGGAACATAATGAATAATATTGGATCAAATACATCCTGATATCCTCTTCCACAACCCTCTCTTTTCCCCCACAATGAGAAATCAAAAGACAATATTGGAAACTATGTCTCAGCAACAATGAATTTTCTCAATGGAAAATAAAAAAACATACTTCTCTTCTATTCTTTGATGCAGCTGCAACAAGAAATATAGGGGCGGTAGGTGTGGGGGAAGTCATATTTGACTCCAATGGACAAAAGGTCACATATTTTTCTTGGGGTTTGGAAAAAAACACTAATAATAGAGAAGAAACTCTAGCAGTGTACATGGGTCTACAAATTACACACTCAAGAAGCATACAGGCCCTCACGGTGATAGGAGACTCTGAGATAAATATAAGGGAACTCCTTGGACTTTCAACCACTACCACTCAACTTGCTAGTGTTCTTCGTGCACGAATTAATTCTTTGAAACGCCTCTTTCCTAGAATCCACTACTTTCACATACTCCGTTCTCAAAATACAGAAGTTGGCCTCTTAGCTAAATCAAAAGAATCCTTAGAACAGGGCCAACTCTTTATTAGTCACATTTCCTCGCATGCATGGCTCCCTTAACAACCATCAGTCCTGACATCTCCCCTCCTTAATGCTGGACCTAGTCCATTTGAACTCTAACTTAGTTCTACCCCCCCCCGCCTCTTCTCCCCTCCCCCT
>JASDQU010099884.1:164289-177547 GCA_032191745.1 Picea mariana | reverse complement strand
ATTCCCTCCTCCAGACCATGTGTCCCCCTTCCTCCTCCCCGTGTCACCCCCTCAACCTCCTATCCACCCTGTTAATATCACTGCACTTCACTCGTACTGTATGATGCTCTTCCTTACTCCCATGGCGTCGCCTCCCTCGCTCATCCCTATGCAAACACTAGTTGGCTCGTGTGTAGTTCTGGTTCCTTGTTCCATCAAGTGTACGTCGTTACTTTCTCCCTCATAATTATGGCTCATCCTACTTGATTTCAATTCCACTACAATGAAACACAGGGCGCTTCACTTGCAACTTGGTCTGAACTCTTACCCTTCTTGTCCTATCTACTTTCTTCACCTCAGCAATGATTTTCATACCATCTCTATCCTGTGCCATTCCATCAACATGTGGAGAAGATCCAGAGCTCCTTGATCTTGCCTGACGTGCATCTTGGAGGAACTTTAGGAGCAGTTTCCCTCACTACATGTGGACGTCAGACATGCAGAAGAGCGCATAGACTCTAGGCTCAGGGAGTTTCAACAAGAAAACCAGGGGTTGCAAGATGAATTGGTTAATCTATAGGCTCAATTACACCAACAAGAACTTTGGCACAATCAAGAACTTGCAATTGCACTTTGAGGAATTAAAAAAAATACAAGGCAAATTGGAGCAGTTGCACAACAATTGGCAAATCCTTTAATTCATCCTCAACAACCAGTGAATTCTAATGACTCAGTTGGGTCAAGGCGCCCTCCAACCTTCTATTTTGGCTGCTAGCAATGAACACCCCTTGGCTCCTCCTACACCAGCGCTAGTTCCATTCTGACTAAACCCAGTTGAAGGAATTCATCATCCAGAGGCGAATCTAGCGACGCATCTAGCAGATCCATAAGAGGATCCAACATTTTCCAAAATCATTAGTCATGTTTTTTTTTTCAATGAAATGCAATTTTTTGTTAATTTTGCACATTTTTGTAGCCATTTTCACATGGAAAAATAGTAGTTCCTTTTGGACTGGTTGTACCATCATATTTAGTATTCAAAAAAATTAGTTTTTCAGGAGAGGAGCAGAGATTCCACTACTCTTCCATATGTATTTTGTGGAAACTTTTACTCTTTTTTAATATATAAAATCCCAACTGTTTCTATTAAAAAAAAAATTGGGGCTTTTTGAACTTTCTTGTTACAACTAGTTTACCCTTTTATTAATGACTTGCAACCAATTAGGGTCTTCTTGACCCATTTTGGGGGCTTCCAAATTCATGAGCTCATAACTCCTCAACCGTGAGGAGCTACATGACATTCCACCTACCATTGGAAATGACATGACGAGGACTATAAATATATGAGTATGTTACCTATATTTACAATGTCCTTCATGTCCTTATTCCTCAAACAACTTTGGGCTTCATGACCACACCTATGGGTTTATTGTAGACTTCTTTAAAGCGTCTTCCTGTGAGGGCCATGCTTATAGCTATGCCATAAGGGGAACACTTTGGAGACTTCTCCAAATACACCCATCACATCTATTGACATCAATGACAACCGCTTCTTGTTGACATCAATGAAAACTGCTTCTTGTTGACATCAATGACAAACAACTATCCAACAATATCAATGAAAACCAATTTTCCAACATTTACCACTTGAATATATGTTGAGAGAGGAAAATTCTATGGCTTTCATTTCACTTCTAAATCTGATTTATGAATGAAAACACAAAAATTTCAGGTTTAGGTACTAAAACTACCATCCAAGAGAGAGATTAAGAAAAAAGAACAAGATTTATTGGATGTTTCCACTTGGGAAATAGATATTCTATACAAAAACAACCAAATAAGTGTTAAATAAAAGTTCTAAATATATATAAAAATTAACTAATAAATAACTTGTAAAATGGATGGTGAAGCTACCCAGGGTTTCATAAGTTATCACTTGGAATTCACCAAATCAATCTCTAAGAAAATGTTGAGCAATTATTAGCACATTAGATATTAGGATCATCTCTATATATTTAATATAATCTTTGTAAACAATCTAGAAATTAAATAGAGGCCGGGAATAAGAAATAAAACACCTTGAAGAACCCAACTCTAGCCATAGGTTTTCACCAAATCTGATTTTCAATGCCACAATTTAATTTCCATATTTTAGAATCACCTTAAATCAACCCACACAATTCTATCTTAAATCTCAATCCAATAGGGCCAACTGGCCACCTTAGGGTTAAATATTAAGAATCAAGGATAAACCCTAGGATTATTTCATCTAGGAAATGAAATAATCCATTAACTTTACACTAGACAATGAATGGAATATAGATGAATAATTTTCTTTGATTTTCACAATTAGATTTATTTATCTAAAAAACATGGCTTGATTTTTAAGGTTTTTTTGGTTGGTTGTTGGATATAGGACTAGTTCCTTTCCTTATCCAATTATGGATTATGGGGTCCAAAAGTATGCCCCTCTAAGAATCTAAGATCACTAATTCTACATCCAAAAAGGTTTAAACTTGAAAGGAATCAACCTGTAAACCTCTCTACTTATATATAAAAGGAAATTGATTTGTGAGGATGTGGACGAGATGATGTATGTCCAAGAAGGGAAATAATGCATGCCTATGTTTTACTCTAACATTGGCGTAAGGGTATTCCCAAGCTCCACACCTAGGTACTAAGAGAATATGTGCAAGAGAACTGGGTCAAATAGGGATGCAAATGAAGTGTGAGAGTTGATGCAGGTGTGTAGGTGTAGGATCGATTTAGGGCCAAGATGACTTGGTTTGGTGAACCCATGGATGTTGAGAGAAGTTTTGAAGGTGTTTTCGAAGGGGTTTCTTTGGAATTTCAAAGGGGTTTTGAAGGGGTTTTCGAAAGGGTTTTCTCTCAGGTTTCAAAGGGGTTTTTGAAAGGGGATTTTCTAGAGTTTCAAAGGGGTTTTTGAAAGGGGATTTTCTAGAGTTTCGAAGGGGTTTTCTCGGGTTAAAGAGATTTGCATTTGTTGAGAAGAATTGTGCATGTTTTCCAATCTCTAGGGTTACAAATGTTCAAATTGGCCTCAAGATGGATGTTCAGATTGGTAGGAAAAAATCACCTCACACAAAAGCAAACGTAAGATAAAGGATAATTCAAGTTTATGCCAAATTCGAATTCGAGTGTTCAGAGGTACTCACCATCCTTTCCCTCTCCCTCAATCTCGGTGCCGCCTGATCAATTTCACAGATCCTTTCCCTCTCCCTCAGTCTCAGCATCGCCTGATCAATTTCACAGATGTCCCTCAACGGTCTCATGCGCAGGTGCAACTATTTCCCTCCTCTCGATCTCAAAATTGCCTGATCTCGATGGTCTCGCATAGGTGCAACTATTTCCCTCCCCTCAGATATCGAAATTTCCTGATCTCGATGGTCTTGGGCATATGTACAATTATCATTAAAATGAATAGTAGAGTGTGAATAGGATTGCGCAGTTCTCGGTTTGGTTTTGTTGTGTATAGTTATGTTAACGTTTATCACATGTATGTTACATATATTTAATAATATACATGTGCTATATTTTATAACATTATGTTTTATATGTTATACATAAGAGGTAGTGGTTTAAAGGGTATAGTGTTTAATAATTTTAATGATTCGAGGTTATAGTTTTTACAAGGGTTAGGGGTTAGGTATTAGGTATTATAAGGGTTTAATGCTATAGGGGTCAAGGGTTAAAAACATTAGGGATTAGGCATTAAATTCAAGCATCATTATAAATGTTAGGAGTTATACAATTATAAGGGTTTAAGAGTTAGAATCTAGATTTTATGAGGGTTACAGGCTATACATGTTAGGGGTTGGGTAGGAGTTAGGCATTAGGAATTGTACCTATTATAGGTTAGGGATTATAAGAGTTATAAGGGTTAATTATTAGGGGTTGGAGTTTATGTTAGTTTTGTGGGTTGTAGAAGTTAGATGTTAAGTTTTATATGGGTCATAGGTTAAATATTTAGGGTTATGGGGTTTGGGGATGTTAGGGATAATAGGGATAAAGGTATATAATTTTTGTAGGTGTTACGATTTGTAAAATTATAGGGGTTTGAGGTTATAAGATTTAACTAGTCATTATACTAGTTAGTGGTGATATGAGCCATATGGGATACAAATTATAGTGCTTTAGAGTAAATTAGAGGTTATAAGGGATAAGGGTTTCATGTGATAAATGTTATAAGAATCAAGGGTTATGAAGATATAGAAATTAGATTTTATTGATTAGAATTTCTAGAGGTTATATGGGTTAGGATTTATAGGGGATAGTGGTTATAAGTGTTAAGGGGCATGAGTCTATAGATATATTAAGAATGCTAAGAGTTGGTGGCTTTAAGGTTAAAGGTTTTAAGAATTTTGTTTTGTTTCTTTTATTGTTTTATTAAATTTATATATATTATATTTATATGTATTATATATATAGGTATTTTCTCTTTATGGAAATTTTATGTCTCACATTATAGGTGAATTCTATGTAATCCCACATGAGGAATCGTAATGAACACGAGGTAGGACATCTAAACACAATGCAAGGCAAGTTTGCAAGAGGGGCGACCACATGAGGAATCGTAACGAAAATAAGCCAAGGCGAGTTGGCAAGAGGAGCGCACCCCAAAAGAGGAATCGTAACAAAAATGAGGCAGAGAGCCCAAATGCAACACAAGGTGAGTTGAAAAGAGGTGCACCCACCCACATGAAAGGGATGAAAATGGCCACACAAGGGAGCAGTAGGAAAGAAGACAAGACAAATGACGAATAAGGAGCAATTTTGGCTTTGACTTAACCTTTTCAAGATGGCCCAGGCAAGGCTGGGTGCCCAAATGCAACACAAGGTGAGTTTGCAAGAGGGGCACCCACATGAGGAATCGTAACGAAAACAAGGCAGGGTGCCCAAATTCAACGCAAGGCGAGTTGGCAAGAGGGGCACCCACAAGAGGAAATGTAACAAAAATGAGGCAGAGCGCCCAAATGCAACACAAGGTGAGTTGGCAAGAGGTGCGCCCACCCATATGAAAGGCATGAAAAGGGCCACACAAAGAAGCACTAGGCTAGAAGATGATTTAGATGCCTAATAAGGAGAAATTTTGACTTCAACTTAAATTTTTCAAGATGGCATGTACAAGGATGGTCACCCAAACACAACGCAAGGTAAGTTTGCAAGAGGGGAACCCACATGAGGAATTGTAATGAAAAAAAGGTAGGGTTCCCAAAGGTGAGTTGGCAAGAGGGGCACCCACAAGAGGAATTGTAACAAAAAGGAGGAAATTCCCCCAAATGCAACACAAGGCGAGTTGGAAAGAGATGTGCCCACACACATGAAAGGAATGAAAATGTCCACACAAGGAAGCACTAGGAAAGAAGCTAACTCGGATTCCAGATAAGGAGCAATTTTTTTCGACTTAACTTTTTCAAGATGGTCTGGGCAAGGCTAGGTGCCCACATGAGGAATCGTAATCAAAGCAGGTGCAATAAGGCTCCAAGAAAGGTGGATGTCCTCAATAATAAGCATAAACATAAGTGCAAGAAACATCCATAAGTGGGCATCTTCCTTCATGATCTAGGACATAAAACCATGAAACATCCTGATCCCAATGTGATATGTCCCATCAACAAGAAATAAAAGGTATGAAATGTAACATCCAAAGGTGGACATCTCCACAAACTAGAATTTTGAATTAATTCAAACCTCCAATGATAGAAAGTGTGAGACCTTCAAGACAAACATCCCATCAAACAAAGCATGGAAAAGTGTAGAATGGCCTCAAATGGTGGATGTCTTCCTCAAAAAAAGTTCCAAGAAAGTGGATCCATGAAATAAGGCACCAAATTATATATGAAGAACACATGTGAAATTCCTTCAATGATAAACTAAATCCATAAAGAGAGGGGTGGCCCCTCATCAATCAATAAATAAGACCATCACTTAACATGTAAATAAGACCATCCCTTAACATGTATGCAAGGAGGGTGAGTGCTCCACATGGGATACTGAGTAATATCCAAATTTCACCTAAACATGTGTGAAATCATCCCACAAGGCAAGGGAATTCCATGGCAGGCTCCTCCACCAAGTAATAGGGCATAAAAATATGTAGAAGAGGGAAACGCTTGACATGAGGGTGTAATACATGTCATAAAAAACCATAATATGTGTATGAATCCTCAACATGAGCAGGGGAATTCACCTCATGAACATCACACCATGCTAGACCATATCAACCTAAATGAATGTGAAATCAACTGATATCAAGGGGATAATTCCAAGCAAACAAAGATGCCAATACAATATTAGCTTAGCCAAAAATTGCTAGGGTGTTCCATCAAGGGAGTAATACATCAACATGTATCATCAACCATCCAATAATGATCATATAAGGGATTCCACAACCAAGTCTACTAGTATAAAAGGAAATCAATTACCAAGACAACTAGAGCATCAACATGATCTATCCATCCATGACTACATCACTAATAGTCTCATCAAATGCAATCACAACCCCTAGGCCATCCAAAGATCAGCTTGTAAACCTACCTTTGTGATGAAAATCACAAGAGTACTGAAAAAATACTAGTGTAGGCCTCATGTAAAATGGGGGGTAACACTAGCAACACAATCTGGATAATTTTGAACATAATCATAATTTCATTCCTCTTGCCAATGCCAATTTCTAGTATATCTGATTTCTAGATTGCAACCCCAATGGATGAACCATCAATAAATTGAATTCATTAACTCAAGTGGATCTATTTTTTATTATCTTGGTTAAAGTGGATTTAACCACTTTGTTTGATGATTGAATTACCAAGTCGAGTTGATGTCACAAAATATTCAATTCACCCACCACAAATGCCATGCACTGACCCTGCATAGTGAGCAGTGAATGGGGCCAAGGTTGAAATTTCTTCAATATGTGCCTGTATGCATCGAAATTTGACATGGTTAGACTAGACACATGCCTTGATGATATGGGAGGGTTTCAATACTCAAGGATGTATGATGTCCCCACATAATATGTGAGATCATCCACATTTTCATTAACGTTCATCATGTTCAACCTCTCATTGTCATAATTTGTCATTCCCTTTTATAGAATTGTTATCAAAACTATCTTGAAATTTGACATGGAACTTCTAATACACCCATCAAAAATTTCTTCCACCAAACCCTCACATTGAGTAGTGAATGGGGCTAATGTTGAAATTTTTTCAATCTGTTCCTGTATGCGTTGAAATTTGACATGGTTAGACTAGATAGTTGCCTTGAAGGTATGGGAGGGTTTCTATACTTAAGGATGTTTGATGTACCTGCTTAATACTTAAGTAGGGTTTGATTATTGAATTACCAATTTGAGTTGATGTCGCAGAAGCTTCAAGTCACCCACCACAAATGTCATGTACCAACCCCGCATAGTGAGCAGTGAATGGGGCCAATGTTAAAATTTCTTCAATATGTTCCTGTATGTGTCAAAATTTGACATGGTTTGAATAGACACATTCCTTGATAGTATGGGAGGATTTCAAACCTCAAGGATGTATTATGTCCCCACATAATATTTGGTATCATCCACATTTTCATCAACGTTCATCATGCACATCTTATTGCCAATGTTTGTGATTCCCTTCTATAGAATTGTTGTCGGAACTATCTTGAAATTTGACATTGCCATCACAAATTTCTTCCAAATACCCCGCACAGTGAGCAGTGAATGGGGCTAACGTTGAAATGTTTTCAATCTATGCCCGTATGCATCGAAATTTGACATGGTTAGACTAGATAGCTTCCTTGAAGGTATGGGAGGGTTTTGATACTTAAGGATGTTTGATGTCCCCACATAATATTTGAGATCATCCATGTTTGCATCGAATTTTAATATAATGGATGTCTCATTGTCATCATTCATCATTTCCATCTATAGAATCGTTTCTAGAACTTTCTTGAAATTTCATGGCACTTTCAATACACCCATCACAAATGTCATCTTGCATCAACCTCGCACAAGGGTAAGTGAATGGGGCCAACGTTGAAATTTCTTCAAACAGTGCATGTATGTGTTGAAATTCAACATGGTTATACTAGACACATGCCTTTACAATATGGGAGGGTTTCAAGACTCAAGGATGTCCGATGTCCCTAGATAATATTTGGCATCATACATGTTTGCAACAACTTTCATAATGGATGTCTCATTGTCATCATTCATTGTTTCCATATGTAGAATATTTGTTGGACCTCTCTTGAAATTCCATGGAACTTCCAATTCACCCACCACAAATGTCACGCACCGACCCCACATAGTGAGCAATGAATGGGGCCAACGTTGAAATTTCCTCAATATGTGCCTGTATGCATCAACATTTGACATAGTTAGACTAGACACATGCATTGACAGTATGGGAGGGTTTCAAGACTCAAGGATGTATGATGTCCCCACATAATATTTGATATCATCCACATTTTATTCAATATTCATCATGTTGCACCTCTCATTGTCATCATTCGTCATTCACTTCTATAGAATTGTTATCGAAACTATCTTGAATTTTGACATGGAACATCCAATACACCCATCACAAATTTATTCCACCAAACCTGCACATTGAGCAGTGAATGGGGCCAACGTTGAAGTTTTTTCAATCTGTTCCTATATGCGTCGAAATTTGACATGGTTAGACTAGATAGCTTCCTTGAAGGTATGGGAGGGTTTTGATAATTAAGTATTTTTTATGTCCCCACATAATACTTAAGGAGGGTTTGATTATTGAATTACCAAGTCGAGTTGATGTTGCAGAAGCTTCAATTCACCCACCACAAATATCATGCACTGACCCCGCATAATGAGCTGTGAATGGGGCCAATGTTGAAATTTCTTCAATATGTTCCTGTATGCATCAAAATTTGACATGGTTGGACTAGACACATGCCTTGATAGTATGGCATGGTTTCAATCCTCAAGGATGTATGATGTCCCCACGTAATATTTGAGATCATCCACATTTGCAACAACGTTCATCATGCACATCTCATTGCCAATGTTTGTCATTCTCTTCTATAGAATTGTTGTGAGAACTATCTTGAAATTTGACATGGAACTTAAAATACACTGGCCATCACAAATTTCTTTTGCCAACCCCGTACAGTGAACAGTGAATGGGGCCAACATTGAAATTTTTTCAATCTATGCCTGTATGCATCGAAATTTGACATGGTTAGACTAGATAGTTTCCTTGAAGGTATGGAAAGGTTTCGATACTTAAGGATGTTTAATGTCCCTGCATAATATTTTAGATCATCCATGTTTGCATCAACTTTTAATATAATGGATGTCTCATTGTCATGATTCATCATTGCCATCTATAGAATATTTTTTAGAACTTTCTTGAAATTTCATGGCACTTCCAATACACCCATCACAAATGTCATCTTGCATCGACCTCGCACAATGAGAAGTGAATGGGGCCAACGTTGAAATTTCTTCAAATTGTACATGTATGCACTGAAAGTCAACATGGTTAGACTAGACACATGCCTTTACACTATGGGAGGGTTTGAAGACTCAAGGATGTCTGATGTCCCCACATAATCTTTGAGATCGTTCATGTTTTCAACAACATTCATAATGGGTGTCTCATTGTCATCATTCGTTGTTTCCATATGTAGAATATTTGTTGGAAATGTCTTAAAATGCCATGGAACTTCCAATTCATCCACCACAAATGTCATGCACCAACCCTACATAGTGAGAAGTGAATGGGGCCAACATTGAAATGTCTTCAATATGTTCCTCTATGCATCGAAATTTGACATGGTTAGACTATACTCATGCCTTGACGGTATGGGAGGGTTTCAAGGCTCAAGGATGTATGATGTCCCCACAGAATATTTGAGATCGTTCACATTTGCATCAACATTCATCATGTTGCACCTATCATTGTCATAATTTGTCATTCCCTTCTATAGAATCATTGTCGAAACTATCTTGAAATTTTACATGGAACTTCCAATACACCCATCACAAATTTATTCCACCGAACCGACACAGTGAGTAGTGAATGGGGCCAAAGTTGAAATTTTTTCAGTATGTTGTCGTATGCGTTGAAATTTGACATGGTTAGACTAGATAGTTTCCTTGATGGTATGGGAGGGTTTTAAGACTTAAGGATGTTTGATGTCCCCGCATAATATTTTATATCGTCCATGTTTTCATCAATGTTCAATATAATGGATGTCTCATTGTCATTATTCATTATTTCCATGTATATATTTTTCGTCAGAACTCTCTTGAAACGTCATGGCACTTTCAATACACCCATCACCAATGTCATATTGCATCGAACTCACATAGTGAGCAGTGAATGGGGCCAACGTTGAAATTTATTCAAACTGTACATGTATGCGTCGAAATTCAACATGGTTAGACTAGAAACATGCCTTGACGGTATGGGAGGGTTTCAAGACTCAAGGATGTTTGATATCCCCACATAATATTTGAGATCATCCATGTTTTCATCAACGCTCATAATGGTTGTCTCATTGTCATCATTCGTCATTTCCATATGTATAATATTTGTTGGAAGTCTCTTGAAATGTCATGGAACTTCCAATTCACCCACCATAAATGTCATGTACCGACCCCACATAGTGAGCAATGAATGGGGACAACGTTAAAGTTTCTTCCATATGTTCCTGTATGCGTCAAAATTTTGACATGGTTAGACTAAACACATGCCTTGACAGTATGGAAGAGTTTCAAGACTCAAGGATGTATGATGCCCCCACATAATATTTGAGATCATCCACATTTGCATCAACGGTCATCGTGCACATCTCATTGTTAATGTTTGTCATTCCCTTCTATAGAATTGTTGTTGGAACTATATTGAAATTAGACATGGAACAAAGTATCCATGTCAAATTTCGGTGCATGTCAAATGTGAACAGAGTATCCATGTCAAATTTCGGTGCATACAGAAACATTTTGAAAAAATTTCAACATTGGCCCCATTCATAGGTCATTGTTTCCCATCATGTACTCTAGCCCTAGTACAATGTCTTTTAATAGTTGTTTCCTTTCAAATTCGATGGAGAAAATTAAAATGAAATGAGGACGAGATGAGACAGTATATAGACAATGGATGATTTTAAGGATGGAAATTTATATTAAAATGTAGAAACATAGGTTAATCTTACTAGTCCTTAATATGCAAAATGTAAAATGTTTGGCGATAGTTTTGTAAAAATATTCAAATTTATAAGGATTTTATATAGTTTCTATAAAATTTTGGCGATTTTAAGGTAAAATAATTTTATTCTATCGAATTTGGGCCAATCATTTTTTGAAAAAATGAAAATTAGCAAATCGTTTTTTGGGGAAACAATGGAAAATTAGCCCATTTGCGAAATATAGCCCCTAAAATCATCTAATTGTGGGTCTGTGAGTGATATTTGAGTATAAATATGAATGAATGAACTTCTTTTGGTTTCGAGAATAATTTATTCTCTACTAAAAAAGGCCAACCACGTGAAGGTGGAAGCTCATATGGCCCCTCACCCCCCTCACATCGCTCTCAATTCTCCAATACCCAATATATAAAATAGAAAATAAAAAAAAGAAACATCGTAATCATGCATAGAAACTACCAAAACAAAAATGAAATAAAACTTAAAAACATATAATTAATCCACATAAAAAATTATTTAAAGAGAATAATTCATACAAATTAAAATATCTAGTTATGTACCTCATCGACCAACGCAACTTTTGTATCATCCATCTTCTCTATATTCTTCTTGATCATCCAACTCGACATTTGTATCAACATCTGATTTAGAAACAATGTTGAAAGGATTGATGATATCATCATCATCATCATCAACGTCATTTTCGAGCATATATTCATCGATATCATCATCAAGAATTGGCGCATTGTCTCATATGTCTGGTTCATCTTCTCCGTCTTCTTCATCTACCGAACCATATTCTTCATGCTCTAGCTCCACATCATCTTCTTCTTCAATATCATCTTCTTCATCTATAGTATACTTTAGTGGCCCGTAATAGCCGGATTTAATTTAACATCTAGTAATTCTACAACAAGACAGTAATTTCTACTGGTTTATGAAAGTTCAATAATTCCAAAATATTTTAACACGTACGCATGTAATTTTATCAATGAATAATAAATTTAATAACAAATTAATACAAAAACAATGCATAATTCTAAATGAATACCTGAACCTGATGCTAAATACCCTCTGTTTGTCCAAACGCCTTCTTGACCGCTGCTGCACCGTAAAACACTGCCCAAAACCATTCCTCCCTGCCAACTAGGTAGCTCCCTAGCTCCAGGACATCAATGGATATCCTGGCCCCCGTGCCCAAAACCCCCAGCAACCCCGATGCACTGAAACAATCTCACTCCCCAAATTTTCACTTCTCTCTGCAATACTCCCAGCTCCCAAAATCCATCCCCAACTCCCGTAGCATGACCTCCCGTCCAACTCCTTCCCTTCCTTATCCCCCCTTCACCAACTTTCCCACCTCCTTTACTCCCTACCTAACTCATTTATTACCTCCTTATCCTCCCGTCGTTAATGCCCCTTATCCCTCCTTTATTATTTTATCCTCATGTATTTAATATGTTATCCCTTGTTGGATACATAACTTAATTTATCAATATAGTTTATTATCCTCCTTTTTATTTCTTTACCTTATTTATTAATGAATTAATTAATACTTAAATTAATCATTGACACTCATGAATAACTAATTAATAATAATTAATTAGTAAATATTATTTTAAGAAATAATTAAGGTTTAGCTAATCTTTTAGGACAATCATATTATTAAATTAATTATAATTAATTATCATATACACCTATTTAAGCAAGATCGTTACATACACCCACCCTTCTGGAAACTTCGTCCCGAAGTTAAGGTATCTTATGGTACAAAGGACAAGAAACATGGTTCACACATTCATAACAAGTAACCAACATTATTAGTAAGTAAGTCAAGAAAACTCATACATACTAGTGTATATGTACAAGAAATGCGTGTGTAGCTAGTACATACAATTCTCGTACATGTACTAATAATCAAACTGTCATCCTTTGGTAATTTATGTATGCATCCAATCCAGTCAGCAAGACTAGTCTTTTTATAAAAGACAATAACCAATCAATTGTTTGAGAAATTCTTAAATTGCAATTATCCGGTTCAACAATTTTATTTTAAACACTATGGTTTAGTTAC
>JASDQU010099884.1:133777-144065 GCA_032191745.1 Picea mariana | reverse complement strand
TGGAAATCGTGTGTGGCCCCTTTACTCCATATGTGAGTCTGGTCGGCAAGCTATCGTCAGTCTGCATCATCAACAATCGTGTCAGAACATGTCAACATCATATCATCAATCCATGAGATATCTTAGTAAATAAATCAACCCAAATAGCACACTCCCTGACTCAATCCGGAGTCCAAGGGGTTCCATCGATGCCTCTGCATCCTCAAGGTCCAAAACCCTACACACTCAATAAAACTGAGTCAATAGCACCTGTCTATGTCAAAGCAGTAAAACATCATGTCATCTATCATAATGCATCATAATCAAGGATAAATGTTTTAACATCATAAAAGTCCAGATCACTTGTGAGCAAGTGTCCTCAAAGAATAAGTTTTCTCAGTGCACCAGAGCGGGATGTTACATGATGGAAGTATTGAGAAATATAAAGAAATATTTGTCACTCGTGGCTTTTCCCAGAAGGAAGGCATTGACTATGAAAAGACATTCGCTCCTATGGCTAGATACAATTCGATCAGGACCATCATAGCTCTTGTAGCTAATATGAAGTGGAAGTTGTACCAGATGGACATGAAGACAACTTTCCTAAATGATGTCATTGAAGAGGAAGTGTATATAGAGAAACCTCAAGAATTTGAGGTTGAAGACAGGAAGTCTCATGTCTGCAGATTGAAGAAAGCCTTATACGGATTGAAGCAAGCTCCTAGAGCTTGGTATGGCTATATAGACAGTTTCTTGACAAGCTTAGGCTTTACCAAGAGTAAAGCAAACTCAAATCTCTACTTCACAATTATGGATAATGAGCCAATAATCTTACTGCTATATGTGGATGACTTATTTTTAACCGGAGAAGAAAATCTCATCGTTGAATGTAAAAGGAGACTTGCCTCGGAAATTGAAATGAAAGACTTTGGCCTAATGCATTACTTCTTAGGTCTTGAGGTATGGTAGAGTCCAAAGAGGATATTCCTTAACCAAGGGAAGTACACGGTTGAGATCTTAAAGAGATTCGACATGCTGGAATGCAAAACCATGAATACACCCATGGAAGCGAAGCTAAAGCTGTTGGTCGATACTTCATCAGATTTGATTGATGCCACACTGTACAGATAGATTATTGGATCAATGATGTACCTGACGAACACCAGACCAGACATTTGTTTTTTCATGAACACCTTGAGTCAGTTTCTGGTAGAGCCCAGATGTGTTCACCTAGTGGCTGCAAAACATGTGATGATGTACCTTAAAAGTACGATAGATTATGGTCTCAGTTATGACGGAGATCATAATTTCAGATTGAGTGGATACACTGATTCAGATTAGGCAGGAAACGTTACTGACAAAAAAATCACTTCCGGATGTTGTTTCAGTTTGGGATCAACCATGATCTCATGGTAGAGTAGGAAGCAATCCAGTATTTTTCTCAGCACAATGGAAGCAGAGTACATTGCCACATGTTCTGCTAGCTGCAAATCTATATGGCTTCGTAAGTTGTTGACCGATCTATTTGACCTAGAGATGGAAGCAACCACGATCCTATGTGACAACCAGAGCTGCATAAAGATGACAGAGAATCCTGTATTTCATGACAGGTCGAAGCACATAGAGATTCTCTATCATTACATCCGTGACATGGTGCAGAGAGGAGCCTTGAAACTCCTGTATGTTAGCACAGATGAACAGGTTGCTGATGTGTTGACCAAACCTCTATCTCATGTAAAGTTTCAACACTTTCGAGATAAGCTTCGTATAGTCCGAAAGGACTCTCCCTGAAAGGGGGATTATATGTGATTCCTTGCTTCTGACCTCGTTGTTAGACGTAAAGTAAGATGATGTGTGTGGTCCTTGCTTCTGACCTCGCTCTTATATGTAAAGAAAGATGATTCCTTGCTTCTGACCTCGCTGTTAGACGTAAAGTAGGATGATGTGTGTGTTCCTTGCTTCTGACCTCTTTGTTAGACGTAAAGCAAGATGATTCCTTGCTTCTGACCTCGCTATTAGACGTAAAGCAAGAAGATGATGTGTTCCTTGCTTCTGACCTCATTGTTAGACATAAAGAAAGAAGATGATGTGTTCCTTGCTTCTGACCTAGTTGTTAGATGTAAAGCAATATGATGTGTTCCTTGCTTTTGACCCAGTTGTTAGAAGTAAAGCAAGACAGTGTATACCTTGCTTCTGACCTAGTTGTTAGACGTAAAGCAAGATGTGACTTGCACTGAGCTACCATCTTAACAGCTGTGACATAGAGCCAATCTAGTATTGTGATGGGCCCGCCTAGTGCTATGATGAGGTATCATTTTTTTATACTGATACATATTGATGCAGATGATGATGGCATTCTTTTGAGAATGACGATGCTGCCGATGAAGAAAAATTCTGATGATTTATAGATACGCTAGCCAAGATGATATTGATGATGTTGTCCTCCTACCTGATGTTGTTGATGATGCTGTCCTCTCTCTCTCACATGATGCTGCTGAAGAATACCCTTCTTGTTAAGGGGGAGTGTTGAAATAATGTAACTGCAAAGAGTATTCTTATTATTATTGATATTTTATTTATAGGATCAATTCCCATTGTGGATTGATCATATCGGATATTGTAATAGGACCAAATCCCCTTTTGTAGATTGGTCAACAGAAAATTATAATAGGAAGAATAAGAAGTCAGCCCCAACAGTTAATAAGAAGACCCAAAAATATAATAAAGGTGGGTTTACCCACCCAGATTGAGTAGTCGGCCCTGGCAGTGAAAAGACACTTCACACGTGCCAGAACTTGTATAAATAAAGGAGGTTAGCACCTCATTTGATCACAACACACTTGCTCAGTTTGAGAGACAAGTTCTGATCTATTACCGGCAAAGGAGAGAGAGAGTGGCGCATATCTTGGGAGAGGAATTTCTGTTTTAGCATAAGATCTCTTGGCATTGTATTGGCTATTTATATTAAGAAAGTTTTGTTGGGTTTTCTTCCCCTAGAGGGTTTCCCAGAATAAATGTTGTGTCTCTTGTGAATGTGTATTTCTCAGTGATATTGTTCTTATGTTGCTATTATCTATTGAAATGCAAAAAACTATAATAATGGCATAAACATTAACACCCCCCCTCCTATCAAGTAATGATGGGGGAAATGATTAGGTATAGGTAGGTGGGYGATATTCCCCCATATCAACACCATAATAATGTTAATAAGACACTCCTATGGATGAAGACATGGAACAAGTGAATGGTGTCTCTAGCATTGATGATTCCAAAGGAACAATGAACATAGAAGGGGTKCTCCAATTAAAACTAATGAAAATGAATATTTTTCATAAGATATTGGTCACAAGGATGTCGAAAGGTAAAAAATATRCATAACATTCTCATTGGGTTTTTTAGKAGGAGGTCCAATTTCAACAATTGRTTTTCTCTYTTTCTAAAACAAACTTTGACATAAAATGGCAACATCATCCATAATTAGTGTTGGTGTATCCTCTAGAGAAGAATTGAGATGRCACACGAYRATAATGGAATCTTGAAATTGGGGTATCTTGGGGAAATGGTGAGAATAATGAACATAGGTATCACACAAATAACACRTATGGTTGGTACAMACGTACTTAATGTGTTTTATTGATGGTTCAAGAAAAGGGGAGATAAATTTCCACCAGGGGAGTGGATGGGTTCAGTTCTAAATCATCAACATTGAAAATGTCCTTCAATTCTATGAGTGATAGACAATTATTGGTCATGTGGCTAGTAAGGTCACATAAATCACATGAAGTAATAACTCTAGGTGTATTTTTTTGGTTTTGTCTGGCCATAACTTGTCCAAAATTGGTAGTGCCCGAATATTTTTTGATTTTCCACTAGTGACAACTCCTTTCCCAATTTTGGCAGGGACCAACTAGACCTGTGCAGATTCTGTAGAAGACATAGGGGTGGTGCCTAAAAGCTAAACATGTGTCAAAGACAAATAATTAGTCAATACGGATGGTGTAGGAAGGGTTGGAGGATCTAGGTACCACATTGGGATCTCCAAGATAAGATAAGGCAAGGTTAATGTAGCCATCACAAGGGTACTTACTATTCATGTACGAGGAAATAAGAATGGAACTTGAGAAAAGGGAGACCTATGAGTGGGATTCCCTCCGCATGATGATGTTGAAGACACTTGAGTAGTGTTCTCAATGCATGGTTACAGGGATGAATCCTCAGACAAAGGAGGTGTTGAAGCAATAGGTTTTTGAGATGTTGTCACTATACAAGAATTGGTTGGACCATGGAGTGTTTTTATTAGTGGAGGGATGTAATATGTGCCAATAAATGTATAATCTTTGAATATTCCAAGACTTACATCAGAGAATCAAAAAATGGTTTGTTTTCCATTTGTAGAAGGAAAAACAATGTTATGACTAAATTGAGTTTTGGGATCATAAAAAATAAGTTGATTGATGGTAATGACCTTCCCTTCATGGGGGGATCTCATCATACTAAAAATAAAGGAGGAAACCACCTTCATCACATACATATAACTACATATTAAGATGATGTTGTAGTCCAATAGGGCCTCCATGACCTTAATGTCAATAGGACTTGTTTCCCAACTAACTAGATGAGAACATTCAGATGCAACCCTTCTAGTTAGGAGGGACTACCATTGTACACATGAAGGGTAAACATAGATGGAATGAGCTCAAGAGATCCTACATTCTCCTAAGTAAACTCAATGTGATTTTTGATTCCTTGCGAAATTGTAAAACTAGTCCTAGATTGTTCAAGATGTGGACATTTTGGGGTCCTTACAATCCTTAAAAACTCCCTAATCTGTTGTATTGCAACTACTTTGATAAAAATTAAACTATACTAGGTTAACATATACGGACAATGGTGGTCCTTTCAATATTTTTAATATCCCTAGTTTGGTAGATTGTAAGAGAAAAAAAATATGTGCACATATGGGTGCATTACTCTAACTAATTTAATTCCTATGTGTGTTTAAAATGAAAAGAGAGATGAAGAGATATTTAATTTTTTTTTTCTACCAATATCACCCTTATGTGTGAGGAAGAAAGCATACTAGGTTCGTGAGATACACTCCTAATCCCAAAAAACAAAATTAAATAAATTAAATTAATGGTTCATGTTCTCTGTAAGAAGCGATCCACGTGACAAGGGAAAGAAAATTGGTTATTTTTAAATCCTTTACCAAATTAATTTGACTATCTACCTATGCAATAATGAACCAAAAACCTATTCTTTGGGTGTTACAAATTGCATGAAAAATAACTCTTATTGCTTATTGCAAACTGAAGTGAAAAGAGACCCGAATCTAGTACGAAAGAGGATCTGTGTGAGTTACTTTGGTGACATAATTGCAAATTTCATTGTCTAAGAATGTGATAGGTTGTGATATTTGTGTTTCTTTGTGTGTCTATTCTCTTGAAAGACATGAAGAGTTCTGAACCACATAAATAAAAATTTCATACTAACCAATGTATAAAAACTTGGTTTGAGACCTTGAATAGGCCAGTCTAGAATCCTGCAAAACAATATAAGTGAGACAAAGAGCTCATCCATTCTAGGAAAAGAGAACTATGAGTTAGAAACCAAGTGGGAGTAACCAATCTGTTTTGTTATTTGATTCACTTGCGTGAGTAAAAACAACCTTTTCAACAAATAGGTTGTAAGCTACTCTACAATCAAATGTTAGAATTAGTCCCAATATATAAACATCATTGCAAAGACATAAACAAAGGGAAATGATTAGACAAAGAGAATGGAAAATATATTAGAAATAGAAATGGGAAAAAGTGATTATATACCAATGGAAATACCATGTTGTTACACCATAGAGGATTGGAGAATGCAAGTGAGCTCTCCTTTCTTCATTGGGAGGGTCCTTTCATGTTCCTTGGGTCTCTTTCTCCTCTSTCTTGACAAGMAAGTGTGYAAGAACCATCCAAAGGRAAWATATCAATGCAYGAGCTATGGTCTATGGTTGCACCAAATGATGTCTTGAGAATGTGGTTYTCAAAGATCATTCAAGAAACATAACCTTGCATGAACTTYACTTTTTTGAATGTTGGTCCATGGCTTSTACTTATATCAAATAGTCAAGCTTCATTAAATATAGATCCAASTRTGAAATGGTGCAATTTGGATGTGGTTCTCCATGCCTTGAGGAGACGTGGAACCACTAAGGTATTGGCTTTCAATTGGCATGGACCTCGAGAATGCTTGGTAMCTCAACTCATTAGTACCCTTAATGGGATATTTTTTCATTAATTGCATTGAATTTAATTGATATTTAAATTTTGGAATATCTACRACTTTCAAGGGAACATTCGTGCATTCCCGCATAGATCATGCACAATCCACACTACTAAGTCGCACAGATGAAAAAAAATCCCACTTTGCATAGTTTTGGTGCTCTGCCAAGGATAGTGTATTATTTCCATGAACTAGAAATTTTTATATTATATCAATTATCCTTCGAGTGTGTTACTACCTGAACTAGCACCCTTGTGAAAATTCCTAACACAAGTGATAAGTAGGGAAACAAGACAGGAGGTGCACGATGGTCACCTCATTACACTTTCCCATGCACTTTAGGCTAAGTAATAAAATCCATGGGGGATATCCAAAATGATGAAATTAAACCTCTTTAAGTGAAATTAATCGATAAAATCATATAATATACTTTAATGAATCCACAAAATATGTAACAAGACTATGCATTAGGATTCCAATACGTGATCACAATGCTCTAACAATATTCAACTATAAACAATTGCATGAACAACAATTATATCCACTTCAAAGAAATGTTAGGAGCTAGTGGATGTGTGTGCCAAATATAATGTGTAAGATAAACAACATTAACAATTTCAGATTTGCATTAAGTCTATCACTAAACAAACATAACTCACAATAGGTTAGAACCACATCAAGCTACTTTATAGAACAAAGAATGAATCAAATTAGCAATGTGTGCTTAYGTTTACCACTTGAATATATTTTGAGAGATGGAAAGCCTATGGMTATCATTTCASTTATGAATMTGATTTATGAATGAAAACRCAACAATTTYGGGTTTAGGTACTGAAACTACCATCCAAGAGAGATATTAAGAACAACAAACAAGATTCATTGGATGTTTCCACTTGGGAAATAGATATTCTATACAACAACAACCAAATAAGTGTTAAAGAAACGTTTTGAATATATATAAACATTAACTAATACAGAACTTCTAAAATGGACAGTGAATCTTCCCAGGGTTTCATAAGTTATCACTTGGAATTCACCAAATCAATATCTAAGAAAATGTTGAGCAATTATTAGCACATTATAGATTAGGATCATCTCTATATATGTAATATAATCTTGGTAAACAATCTAGAAATGAAATAGAGTCCGAGAATAATAAATAAACACCCTAAAGCACCAAACCCTTGCCATAGGGTTTCAACAAATCTGATTTTTAATGCCACACTTTAATTTCCATATTTGAGAATCACCTTAAATCATCCCAGAAAATGTTATCTTAAATCTCAATCCAATAGGTCCAATTGGCCACCCTAGGGTTAGAGATTAGCAATTAAGAATAAACCCTAGGATTATTTTATCTCTCACCAATTATGTCTTGTCCTTGCGGGACTAAGGCCTGATGTCATGAGGCATCTTGTGTGATAGGCACAAGGAAACCCACAGTGGTGCCTCACGGGACACTAATTGTCTGACCTGCGGGGGTAATACAAACTAGGGTTTTGTAAAAACAAATTCTCTCCTTTGTGATCCTGAAACTCCCGCACTTCTCACTCTTTCATTGCCTTAGATTTGGCTGTCATAAATTCACTAAAATATCACTTACTCACATTGAATATATTCAATAGAATGTATATGTGAATGTAATTATGAGTAACTACTTGAGATGTATATATATTTTTTCTAAGTAGCCTCTTTCCTTAACTCTAGGGCTTCTTGAATAATATATGGAGACTTCAACACTCACCTCAATTCAAGGGGAAAAAAAGGAGGCAGTAAAATAAGAGACCCCTTCTCAGAAAATTTAATTGATTTAATCACAGAGTGGGATCTGCAATACGTCAAACCATCCAAAGGAATGTAACATGGAACAATGGACAATCTAGCCTCTTCCATATATTAGCTCATCTACATTGCTTCCTCATCGACAAAAAATCACTTCTTTCTTCCCAAGACATCTCCTCTCATATCCTCATGTCTGCCATTTATGATCACAAGCCAATCTCTCTAAACTTCAAAAATCCCCAAAACTTCATCCCCCTCCCTTTGTGTTTCAACCATCTTTGGATCGAAAATCCTGACATCCCTCCTATTATTCAAAATGCGTTGTCCACCCCCTTCTCTGGATCCATGAATTATATCTGGGAAAGCAAGCTTAAGGCGGTCAAGCGAGCACTTAAATATTGAGTGAAAACTTTGTTTATCCCACCGCAATAGGAAAGCAAAGAAATGATAGAGAAACTCATGAAATTTCAGCTCTGGATAGAAGAAGAGACAATAAAAAAATCACTATTGAATCAATAAAAAGAAGCACACCAACAACTCCATCACTCCTTACGCAGAGAGGAAGAACATTGGAGGTTTAAATCCAAAAGCCTCTAGATAAAAGTGGGAGACTCAAACACTTCCTACTTTCAAAAGAAAGCTCAAACTCAAAAAAAAAAATACAGTTACCTCTATTATTTCAAATACTGGTCAACAACTCGACACTTTTGATCAATTCAAAGAAGAGGCTTTCCACCACTTCAACAACTTATATCAACAACCAAGCAGTGAAGGAAAAAATGTAGATGCTCTAGACATGCTAGCCAACATTCCAAGCATAGTCTCTGATCATGAAAACAATTAATTAATTAGGGATATAACATAAGAAGAAATATACAAGGAAATTTGGGACATGGACCCTTACAAAGCTCCTAAGGGTCAAAGCCTGCATTAGCTCTCCCTAGAACTCCCCCCTATTAAATGGGAGACCTTCACAATTTTTCAAGGCCAATAGTGGACTCTGACAAGGATTCCCTCTCTCCCCCTTTCTTTACATTCTCCTAGAAGACCCTCTTAGTCGTAGACTATAAGAAGAATGAAGAAATGGTCAACTTTCGGGGTTACTAATAGTGAGAGGGGTCAAGGAGATAAATCACTCTCAATTTGCAGATGATACTCTTCTCTTGGGGGCAGAAACTATTTTCTCTGCTATCCACTTTCAGAAAATTCTTGGCTCCTTCCTCGCTGCCTCTAGAGGAAAACAGAATTCAACTAAATGCAGGATGTATGGGTGGCATTTCCTAGGCCACATCAAAGAGAAAATTGCCAAAATTTTTGGATTTCCCATCATCACCACCTGGAACTACTTCAAATATTTGGGAATTCCAATCTTCCTAAGAACTTACGGTTCTACATCCTGGAGGGAAGTTATTGACAAAATTCTCTCAATAATACAAAGTTAGGGAGGTCATTGGCTCAATCCTGCTAGGAAATCAGTTCTTCTCAAATAGGTACTTTCTTCCCTCTCTATTTTTCAATGTTCAGGCATTTTAGCCCCAAAAGGCACTCTGGAAAAGCTCTCTAGAGCACTTCAGAGTTTCCTTTGGGCTAGAGGGAAAACAAACACATAAAAATTCCACCTTCTGAATTGGAAACAAGTCTGTCAACACCTCAAAAAAGATGGACTTGCTATCAGGGACCCAATTCTAATGAACAGTTCTTTGGGAGAAAAAATTGCTTGGCATCTAATCATAGAGAATGCAGATTGGTGGGAAAAAAATCTACTAGCCTAATACTTCAATTCCTCAAGGTTGTGTTGTATTGATGGCCTCACTCCCCCCCTTCCTGGTTCAATGATCTGTCGACTCTTAAAAAATGCCTCCTCTCTTATCAAATCAAAGCTCTCCTGGGATTTGGGAAACGAAGCACATATAAACGTTTGGACTGATCATATCTTGGATCATAAAACCCTGAACAATCTAGTTTCTCTCCTCCCTCTAAACGACCAGTGCTACTTAGAGGGCATCTTCATCCTCAAGGATTTCTACCAATGGAAATTTTATGGGGTATGGACTAATTGGAAATCGCCAAACACCCCTAAACATATTATACCTTTACTCCCTTCTTCAACAACCTTTCCAGATGCGCTCCCTCCTGCCTTTCCTTATCTGACTCCCGTAGTTGGGGTGGAATTTTTATTTTTTTGTCAAAGCCAGTTATATGTTCTTGATGTTTGAAACACAAGGACCCCCAACCTATAAGATTTGGAAAGAAA
>JASDQU010099884.1:114415-130535 GCA_032191745.1 Picea mariana | reverse complement strand
GTATTCCCAAGCTCCACACCTAGGTACTAAGAGAATATGTGCAAGAGAACTGGGCCAAATAGGGATGCAAATGAAGTGTGAGAGTTGATACAGGTGTGTAGGTGTAGGATCAATTTAGGGCCAAGATGACTTGGTTTGGTGAACCCATGGATGTTGAGAGAAGTTTTGAAGGCGTTTTCGAAGGGGTTTCTTTGGAATTTTGAAGGGGTTTCAAGGGGGTTTTCGAAAGGGCTTTCTCTTAGGTTTCGAAGGGGTTTTTGAAAGGGGATTTTCTAGAGTTTCGAAGGGGTTTTCTCTGGTTAAAGAGATTTTCATTTGCTGAGAAGAATTGTGCATGTTTTCCAATCTCTAGGGTTACAAATGTTCAAATTGGCCTCAAGATGGATGTTCAGATTGGTAGGAAAAAATCACCTCACACAAAAGCAAACGTAAGATAAAGGATAATTCAAGTTTATGCCAAATTCGAATTCAAGTGTGCAGAGGTACTCACCATCCTTGCCCTCTCCCTCAATATCGGTGTTGCCTGATCAATTTCACAGATCCTTTCCCTCTCCCTCAGTCTCAGCATCACCTGATCAATTTCACAGATGTTCGTCGACGGTCTCATGCGCAGGTGCAACTATTTCCCTCCTCTCGATCTCAGAATTGCCTGATCTCGATGGTTTCGCACAGGTGCAACTATTTCCCTCCCTTTAGATATCGAAATTTCCTGATCTTAATGGTCTCGGGCATAGGTACAATTATCATTAAAATGAATAGTAGAGTGTGAATGGGATTGCGCAGTTCTCGGTTTGTTTTTGTTGTGTATAGTTATGTTAACATTTATCACATGTATGTTACATATATTTAATAACATACATGTGCTATATTTTATAACATTATGTTTTATATGTTATACATAAGAGGTAGTGGTTTAAAGGGTATAGTGTTTAATAATTTTAATGATTTGAGGTTATAGTTTTTACAAGGGTTAGGGGTTAGGTATTAGGTATTATAAGGGTTTAATTTTATAGGGGTCAAGGGTTAAAAACATTAGGGATTAGGCATTAAATTCAAGCATCATTATAAATGTTAGGAGTTATACAATTATAAGGGTTTAAGAGTTAGAATCTAGAGTTTATGAGGGTTACAGGCTATACATGTTAGGGGTTGGGTAGGAGTTAGGCATTAGGAATTGTACCTATTATAGGTTAGGGATTATAAGAGTTATAAGGGTTAATTATTAGGGGTTGGATTTTATGTTAGTTTTGTGGGTTGTAGAAGTTAGATGTTAAGTTTTATATGGGTCATAGGTTAAATATTTAGGGTTATGGGGGTTGGGGATGTTAGGGATAATAGGGATAAAGGTATATAAGTTTTGTAGGTGTTACGATTTGTAAAATTATAGGGGTTTGAGGTTATAAGATTTAACTAGTGATTATACTAGTTAGTGGTGATATGAGCCATATGGGATAAAAATTATAATTCTTTAGAGTAAATTAGAGGTTATAAGGGATAAGGGTTTCATGTGATAAATGTTATAAGAATCAAGGGTTATGAAGATATAGAAATTAGCTTTTATTGATTAGAATTTCTAGAGGTTATATGGGTTAGGATTTATAGGGGATAGTGGTTATAAGTGTTAAGGGGCATGAGTCTATAGATATATTAAGAATGCTAAGAGTTGGTGGCTTTAAGGTTAAAGGTTTTAGGAATTTTGTTTTGTTTCTTTTATTGTTTTATTAAATTTATATATATTATATTTATATGTATTATATATATAGGTATTTTCTCTTTGTGGAAATTTTGTGTCTCACATTATAGGTGAATTCTATGTAAGCCCACATGAGGAATCGTAATGAACACGAGGTAGGACATCCAAACACAATGCAAGGCGAGTTTGCAAGAGGGGCGACCACATGAGGAATCGTAACGAAAATAAGGAAAGGCGAGTTGGCAAGAGGAGCGCACCCCAAAAGAGGAATCATAACAAAAATGAGGCAGAGAGCCCAAACGCAACACAAGGTGAGTTGAAAAGAGGTGCACCCACCCACATGAAAGGGATGAAAATGGCCACATAAGGGAGCAGTAGGAAAGAAGAAAAGACAAATGACGAATAAGGAGCAATTTTGGCTTTGACTTAACCTTTTCAAGATGGCCTGGGCAAGGCTGGGTGCCCAAATGCAACACAAGGTGAGTTTGCAAGAGGGGCACCCACATGAGGAATCGTAACGAAAACAAGGCAGGGTGCCCAAATGCAACGCAAGGTGAGTTGGCAAGAGGGGCACCCACAAGAGGAAATGTAACAAAAATGAGGCAAAGCGCCCAAACGCAACACAAGGTGAGTTGGCAAGAGGTGCGCCCACCCATATGAAAGGCATGAAAAGGGCCACACAAAGGAGCACTAGGCTAGAAGATGATTCAGATGCCTAATAAGGAGAAATTTTGGCTTCAACTTAAATTTTTCAAGATGGCATGTACAAGGATGGGCACCCAAACACAACGCAAGGTGATTTTGCAAGAGGGGCACCCACATGAGGAATTGTAATGAAAACAAGGTAGGGTGCCCAAAGGCGAGTTGGCAAGAGGGGCACCCACAAGAGGAATTGTAACAAAAAGGAGGAAATTCGGCCAAACGCAATGCAAGGTGAGTTGGAAAGAGATGTGCCCACACACATGAAAGGAATGAAAATGTCCACACAAGGGAGCACTAGGAAAGAAGACGACTCGGATTCCAGATAAGGAGCAATTTTTTTCGACTTAACTTTTTCAAGATGGTCTGGGCAAGGCTAGGTGCCCACATGAGGAATCGTAACGAAAGCAGGTGCAATAAGGCTCCAAGAAAGGTGGATGTCCTCAATAATAAGAATAAACATAAGTGTAACAAACATCCATAAGTGGGCATCTTCCTTCATGATCTAGGACATAAAACCGTGAAACATCCTGATCCCAATGTGATATGTCCCATCAACAAGAAATAAAAGGTATGAAATGTAACATCCAAAGGTGGACATCTTCACAAACTAGAATTTTGAATTAATTTAAACCTCCAATGATAGAAAGTGTGAGACCTTCAAGACAAACATCCCATCAAACAAAGCATGGAAAAGTGTAGAATGGCCTCAAATGGTGGATGTCTTCCTCAAAAAAAGTTCCAAGCAAGTGGATCCATGAAATAAGGCATCAAATTATATATGAAGAACACATGTGAAATTCCTTCAATGATAAACTAAATCCATAAAGAGAGGGGTGGCCCCTCATCAATCAATAAATAAGACCATCACTTAACATGTAAATAAGACCATCCCTTAACATGTATGCAAGGAGGGTGAGCGCTCCACATGGGATAATGAGTAATATCCAAATTTCACCTAAACATGTGTGAAATCATCCCACAAGGCAAGGGAATTCCATGGCAAGCTCCTCCACCAAGTAATAGGGCATAAAAATATGTAGAAGAGGGAAACGCTCGACATGAGGGTGTAATACATGTCATAAAAAACCATAATATGTGTATGAATCCTCAACATGAGTAGGGGAATTCACGTCAAGAACATCACACCATGCTAGACCATATCAACCTAAATGAATGTGAAATCAACTGATATCAAGGGGATAATTCCAAGCAAACAAAGATGCCAATACAATATTATCTTAGCCAAAAATTGCTAGGGTGTTCCATCAAGGGAGTAATACATCAACATGTATCATCAACCATCCAATAATGATCATATAAGGGGTTCCACAACCAAGTCTACTAGTATGAAAGGAAATCAATTACCAAGACAACTAGAGCATCAACATTATCTATCCATCCATGACTACATCACTAATAGTCTCATCAAATGCAATCACAACCCCTAGGCCATCCAAAGATCAACTTGTAAACCTACCTTTGTGATGAAAATCACAAGAGTAGTGAAAAAATACTAGTGTAGGCCTCATGTAAAATGGGGGCTAACACTAGCAACACAATCTAGATAATTTTGAACATAATCATAATTTCATTCCTCTTGCCAATGCCAATTTCTAGTAGATTTGATTCCTAGCTTGCAACCCCAATGGATGAACCATCAATAAATTGAATTCATTAACTCAAGTGGCTCTATTGTTGATTATCTTGGTTAAAGTGGATTTAACCACTTTGTTTTATTATTGAATTACCAAGTCGAGTTGATGTCGCAAAATATTCAATTCACCCACCACAAATGCCATGCACTGACCCCACATAGTGAGTAGTGAATGTGGCCAAGGTTGAAATTTCTTCAATATGTGCCTGTATGCATCGAAATTTGACATGGTTAGACTAGAGACATGCCTTGATGATATGGGATGGTTTCAATACTCAAGGATGTATGATGTCCCCACATAATATGTGAGATCATCCACATTTTCATTAACGTTCATCATGTTCAACCTCTCATTGTCATCATTTGTCATTCCCTTTTATAGAATTGTTATCAAAACTATCTTGAAATTTGACATGGAACTTCTAATACACCCATCACAAATTTCTTCCACCAAACCCTCA
Organism: Picea mariana; assembly: GCA_032191745.1. Lineage (NCBI taxonomy): Eukaryota > Viridiplantae > Streptophyta > Pinopsida > Pinales > Pinaceae > Picea > Picea mariana. The sequence continues at coordinate 126,025 of JASDQU010099884.1, read as the reverse complement.
CATTGAGCAGTGAATGGGGACAATGTTGAAATTTTTTCAATCTGTTCCTATATGTGTCGAAATTTGACATGGTTAGACTAGATAGTTGCCTTGAAGGTATGGGAGGGTTTCTATACTTAAGGATGTTTGATGTCCCTACTTAATACTTAAGTAGGGTTTGATTATTGAATTACCAAGTTGAGTTGATGTCGCAGAAGCTTCAAGTCACCCACCACAAATGTCATGCACCAACCCCGCCTAGTGAGCAATGAATGGGGCCAATGTTGAAATTTCTTCAATATGTTCATGTATGCGTCAAAATTTGACATGGTTTGAATAGACACATGCCTTGATAGTATGGGAGGGTTTCAAACCTCAAGAATGTATTATGTCCCCACATAATATTTGGTATCATCCACATTTTCATCAACGTTCATCATGCACATCTTATTGCCAATGTTTGTGATTCCCTTTTATAGAATTGTTGTCAGAACTATCTTGAAATTTGACATTGCCATCACAAATTTCTTCCAAAGACCCTACACAGTGAGCAATAAATGGGGCCAACATTGAAATGTTTTCAATCTGTGCCCGTATGCATCGAAATTTGACATGGTTAGACTAGATAGCTTCCTTGAAGGTATGGTATGGTTTTGATACTTAAGGATGTTTGATGTCCCCACATAATATTTGAGATCATCCATGTTTGCATCGAATTTTAATATAATGGATGTCTCATTGTCATCATTCATCATTTCCATCTATAGAATCGTTTCTGGAACTTTATTGAAATTTCATGGCACTTCCAATACACCCATCACAAATGTCATCTTGCATCGACCTCACACAAGGGGAAGTGAATGGGTCCAACGTTGAAATTTCTTCAAACTGTGCATGTATGTGTTGAAATTCAACATGGTTAGACTAGACACATGCCTTTATAATATGGGAGGGTTTCAAGACTCAAGGATGTCTGATGTCCCTAGATAATATTTGACATCATACATGTTTGCAACAACTTTCATAATGGATGTCTCATTGTCATCATTCACTGTTTCCATATGTAGAATATTTGTTGGACCTCTCTTGAAATTCCATGGAACTTCCAATTCACCCACCACAAATGTCATGCACCGACCCCACATAGTGAGCAGTGAATGGGGCCAACGTTGAAATTTCCTCAATATGTGCCTGTATGCATCAACATTTGACATAGTTAGACTAGACACATGCATTGACAGTATGGGAGGGTTTCAAGACTCAAGGATGTATGATGTCCCCACATAATATTTGATATCATCCACATTTTCATCAACATTCATCATGTTGCACCTCTCATTGTCATCATTCGTCATTCACTTCTATAGAATTGTTATCGAAACTATCTTGAAATTTGACATGGAACATCCAATACACCCATCACAAATTTATTCCACAAAACCCTCACATTGAGTAGTGAATGGGGCCAATGTTGAAGTTTTTTCAATCTGTTCCTGTATGCGTCGAAATTTGACATGGTTAGACTAGATAGTTTCCTTGAAGGTATGGGAAGGTTTTGATAATTAAGTATTTTTTATGTCCCCACATAATACTTAAGGAGGGTTTGATTATTGAATTACCAAGTCAAGTTGATGTCACAGAAGCTTCAATTCGCCCACCACAAATATCATGCACTGACCCTGCATAATGAGCAGTGAATGGAGCCAATGTTGAAATTTCTTCAATATGTTTCTGTATGCGTCAAAATTTGACATGGTTGGACTAGACACATGCCTTGATAGTATGGCATGGTTTCAATCCTCAAGGATGTATGATGTCCCCACATAATATTTGAGATCATCCACATTTGCAACAACGTTCATCATGCACGTCTCATTGCCAATGTTTGTCATTCTCTTCTATAGAATTGTTGTGAGAACTATCTTGAAATTTGACATGGAACTTAAAATACACTGGCCATCACAAATTTCTTCCACCAACCCCATACAGTGAACAGTGAATGGGGCCAACATTGAAATTTTTTGAATCTATGCCTGTATGCATCGAAATTTGACATGGTTAGACTAGATAGTTTCCTTGAAGGTATAGAAAGGTTTCGATACTTAACGATGTTTAATGTCCCTGCATAATATTTTAGATCATCCATGTTTGCATCAACATTTAATATAATGCATGTATCATTGTCATGATTCATCATTGCCATCTATAGAATATTTTTTAGAACTTTCTTGAAATTTCATGGCACTTCCAATACACCCATCACAAATGTCATCTTGCATCAACCTCGTACAACGAGAAGTGAATGGGGCCAACGTTGAAATTTCTTCAAATTGTGCATGTATGCATTGAAAGTCAACATGGTTATACTAGACACATGCCTTTACACCATGGGAGGGTTTGAAGACTCAAGGATGTCTGATGTCCCCACATAATCTTTGAGACTGTTTATGTTTGCAACAACATTCATAATGGGTGTCTCATTGTCATCATTCATTGTTTCCATATGTAGAATATTTGTTGGAACTGTCTTAAAATGCCATGGAACTTCCAATTCATCCACCACAAATGTCATGCACCGACCCTGCATAGTGAGAAGTGAATGGGGCCAACATTGAAATGTCTTCAATATGCTCCTCTATGCATCGAAATTTGACATGGTTAGACTATACTCATGCCTTGACGGTATGGGAGGGTTTCAAGGCTCAAGGATGTATGATGTCCCCACAGAATATTTGAGATCATCCACATTTGCATCAACGTTCATCATGTTGCACCTATCATTGTCATAATTCGTCATTCCTTTCTATAGAATCGTTGTCGAAACTATCTTGAAATTTTACATGGAACTTTCAATACACCCATCACAAATTTCTTCCACCAAACCGACACAGTGAGTAGTGAATGGGGCCAACGTTGAAATTTTTTCAATATGTTCTCGTATGTGTTGAAATTTGACATGGTTAGACAAGATAGTTTCCTTGATGGTATGGGAGGGTTTTAAGACTTAAGGATGTTTGATGTCTCCGCATAATATTTTATATCGTCCATGTTTGCATCAATGTTCAATATAATGGATGTCTCCTTGTCATTATTCATTATTTCCATGTATATATTTTTTGTCAGAACTCTCTTGAAATGTCATGGCACTTTCAATACATCCATCACCAATGTCATATTGCATCAAACTCACATAGTGAGCAGTGAATGGGGCCAACGTTGAAATTTATTCAAACTGTACATGTATGCGTTAAAATTCAACATGGTTAGACTAGAAACATGCCTTGACAGTATGGGAGGGTTTTGGGACTCAAGGATGTTTGATATCCCCACATAATATTTGAGATCATTCATGTTTTCATCAACGTTCATAATGGCTATCTCATTGTCATCATTCGTCATTTCCATATGTATAATATTTGTTGGAAGTCTCTTGAAATGTCATGGAACTTCCAATTCACCCACCACAAATGTCATGCACCGACCCCACATAGTGAGCAATGAATGGGGACAACGTTGAAGTTTCTTCAATATGTTCCTGTATGCGTCAAAATTTTGACATGGTTAGACTAAACACATGCCTTGACAGTATGGAAGAGTTTCAAGACTCAAGGATGTATGATGCCCCCACATAATATTTGAGATCATCCACATTTGCATCAACGATCATCGTGCACGTCTCATTGTTAATGTTTGTCATTCCCTTCTATAGAATTGTTGTTGGAACTATATTGAAATTAGACATGGAACAAAGTATCCATGTCAAATTTCGGTGCATGTCAAATGTGAACAGAGTATCCATGTCAAATTTCAGTGCATACAGAAACATTTTGAAAAAATTTCAACTTTGGCCCCATTCATAGGTCATTGTTTCCCATCATGTACTCTAGCCCTAGTACAATGTCTTTTAATAGTTGTTTCCTTTCAAATTCGACGGAGAAAATTAAAATGAAATGAAAACGAGATGAGACACTATATAGACAATGGATGATTTTAAGGATGGAAATTTATATTAAAATGTAGAAACATAGGCTAATCTTACTAGTCCTTAATATGCAAAATGTAAAATGTTTGGTGATAGTTTTGTAAAAATATTCAAATTTGTAAGGATTTTATATAGTTTCTATAAAATTTTGGCGATTTTAAGGTAGAATAATTTTATTCTATCGAATTTGGGCCAATCATTTTTTGAAAAAATGAAAATTAGCAAATCGTTTTTTCGGAAAACAATGGAAAATTAGCCCATTTGCGAAATATAGCCCCTAAAATCATCTAACTGTGGGTCTGTGAGTGATATTTGAGTATAAAGATGAATGAATGAACTTCTCTTGGTTTCGAGAATAATTTATTCTCTACTAAAAAAGGCCAACCACGTGAAGGTGGAAGCTCATATGGCCCCTCCCCCCCCTCACATCGCTCTCAATTCTCCAATACCCAATATATAAAATAGAAAAGAAACAAAAGAAACATCGTAATCATGCATAGAAACTACCAAAACAAAAATGAAATAAAACTTAAAAACATATAATTAACCCACATAAAACATTATTTAAAGAGAATAATTCATACAAATTAAAATATCTAGTTACATACCTCATCGACCAATGCAACTTTTGTATCATACGTCTTCTCTATATTCTTCTTGATCATCCAACTCGACATTTTTATCAGCATCCGATTCAGAAACAATGTTGAAAGGATTGATGATATCATCATCATCATCATCATCATCAATGTCATTTTCGAGCATATATTCATCGATATCATCATCAAGAATTGGCACATTGTCTCATATGTCTGGTTCATCTTCTCCATCTTCTTCATCTACCGACCCATATTCTTCATGCTCTAGCTCTACATCATCTTCTTCTTCAATATCGTCTTCTTCATCTATAGTATACTTTAGTGGCCTTCCTCTTGGAACATATCTAACAACAAATGACCAATCCCTCTTACCTGGAACCTTTGAGTAAACGACTTGTTCACATTGACTTGGAAAAACATAGCGGTCATTTGCTTTTTCTAAAACTGTTGTTTTAATCATCAAAAATCCATTGGCATGTTGAATAATGGTTCTGTCCTCATCATGTTCATGCATTCGTAACCTATACCATTTGACATCGAACAAAACTAATTTGAAGGAATTAAAGTCACACTCAATTATAACATTCAAAAACCTATAGTATCTATTTTCAGATTCTCAAGAACGTCTATCATTCCTAGAGGAAACAATAGTGATCTGGAATACTGCAGTTATCTCACTATCATAATTTTTTCTGGTTTCATCCAACTGTTTGATGTGAAATTTACGACCATTGCAACACATAGCCTTGTGGTGTTTCAACTGAAATATGTTAGACATGTAAAATATGCATTGTCAATTAATAATAAACATATTTATATAACTTGGAAAGTATAATATGAAAAAAAACACACCTACAGTCACATTAATATAATATAAAATAAATGAATAAAATGGGTGAATTTTCTTACCTTTCCATCTTTCAAACAATATGCTAAATCTATTTCCCTCTACGCAACATCAGAATCTCCATTATGACGATCTTCTCTAATCAATTTAGGCAGTTATTTCCATGAGAACCTACCTCCATGATTCTCTTTACATCTATCAATTCATACCTTCATCTAGTCAATATTGTTTGCAATGTATAAATGTAGTGCATCCCAATCTTGAGCAACTGACCGATCAAAAAATCACAATTCACTAATATTTAATATTAGTTATAACCATGGTAAGTATTAATAAATGATTAAAGAATAAATATTAAATGAGTATGATCACATACACAAAAAAATGAAATTTATTTATTTATTAAAAATATCCACAATTTAATTACCTCTCACTTTCTTCATTGTACCTTTCCCCAATAGTTGCTCCCTTTCAAATTTTTTGATGGAGTTCACATCCCAAATGAAATCCACTACATTCATAGCTTGCATTGCTAATTTAGGAAGATACTGACTAATATACACCATGGATTCATATACCATATATCCCTCCACCATAGAACCCTCAAGACGTGCTCTTTTTCTAACCAAAGCCTTCAATGATTTCAAGTGCCTCTCCACCATCCACATTGACCTTGTGTATACAGGTCCACACATTTCAATCTCCTCAACTTGGTGCATGAGGTAGTGTTCTTGTGCATTGAAAAATGTTGGAGGTAGATACTTCTTATTTCACACATTAGCCGAGGAATTTCTCTCTTCTAATACTTTATATCATCTTCATGGTTTTATTTCAATGAAAACCATCTGCCCTCGGATGGGGTGTTAGTGAGAGACATATGGCAGGGAGCAGAGGAAGGGTCAGACCAACAAGGTAGGGAGCCATGTGCTAGGCTCATGCCAAATCCTGCCGCCTCGAACTTGCATTTATGAGATTTCATGTCACTGCAGCACCATTAACGCTAGTGTGCCCGACTCTCATTACCAACTATACCATGGCTCCTCCGTCTGCAATTGATTTTCATCCTCGCTCGCAACCCGACCCGATCATCCCTCCGCTGCCCAGGCCTATTTTATCCTGGTATTTCATGGTGTTCGCAGCCTTCAGCCCTCTCTAGGCTCTCCACATTTTCTTGGGGCACTCAGCTCAATTCTACCTTCAACCTGAGCTCATTATGCCGCGCCAAAGAGGAAGGCCACGAAGAGGTTCTCCATGGCATCCTCCTCAACTTTGTACCTCTGCTTCTCCCCCTCGTTCACCCTCCACATTCTCCTCACCACCTCTACAGCCCAAGCTGGAACCTCTCGCCTCCTCCACCCCGCCTGCCTCTCGGTTCAAATGCCCAGTCATCACTGATAGCTAGTCGGGTTCTCTTTCGCGATTTCCTGCCATCCCACCGAATTCTTGAACCAGTGAATTTCTTTTGCACAGGCAGTTTGCTCCTCCCAGCCACCCTTGGGGGCGCCACCCTTTCTTCAAAGTTTCTGAAAAAGTGCGTACTCATCTACTGACTTCATCCCTGATTCGCAGCTGAAAGATAGTCTAGCCATTCTCTATGGACTGGTCTTTGAGCTCTGGCATGGAATGGAGGACCTCCAATTCCGACTGCAACTTATGGATGGGAAGACTTCGACCCTCCTTCAGGTCCTATCCACCTTCCAAGATGCTTTCCCCTCTACTCCATAAGGCGCGGCATCAGCAGAGGTACCCCATGCAGAGGGCGACGATAGGAATGAACAAATGTAGTGTTCAACAGGGGTTGTTTTGGCGCAGGTCACGCATGAGGACACGGAGGCTGCGACAACTACAGGCCTTCATGCGCACCATTCACCTAGAGACACCCTACCAGTTGCCAACCTAGACGAGAGCAACATGGATGATGACATGTATTTGGAAGGCAAAGGGACACCCATCGAAGAGGAACCTCAGTATGTGGCCTATCAAGCCACCTGGCCAGTTTACTCGCCAAGTGTCTGACCCCACAGGGGTTTTGTTCTCTTTACTAGTTTCTTGTTATAGTTGTAGTCTAGTCAGCTTAGTTATGTTTTTTAAGACTGTCAGACTGTAAACTGCTAGACTTACCCGACTGGCTGAACTGGTTTCCCTTCTATTGGGGAAGTTCAGTAACTACAGCACAGTTGTTTTCAAGTTTCTATACCTCTGGTCTGGTTTTGAAGGCCTTTTATATATAAAATCTCTTACTTACAAAAAAAATAAAAATGAAAACCATCTGCAGATCATGACATGAGAAAATAACATGTTTCAACAAAACATAATACATATTACATTACAAGTAAAACACATGTCATTAAGTACAACAAAAATTTGATTTTTTTTTTCCATATATATTGCAGCTACTTACCTCATGTATTTTCCAAGATCATATATAACTTGTTTGACGTTGTTGTCAAAGTCGTTTGGGAGATATAGAGGTAGAACATACTGTAACAATAAAAACGAATCATTACTTGTTCAAAACTAGACAAAAAAAATAAAAATCTCAAAAAATGTATACAACCAATATATAAATATGAATACTAAAATGATTAATTACCTTAATGAAGGTATGCCAATCATGTGTTTTTACCCCACCAAATTCATCTTTCTTCGTTAAGATATTATTTATGTTTGAACAGAAACCTGTGGCAAATTTATTTTTTTGAATGACCTCTTTTAAACCATTACTTTGTTGCTCTATTAATAACCATGGAAGGTTGTTTTGGTCCCCATCATTATTTGATTGGATCACACTTTTCTTTGCATGATTGGATTCCTAGATGTCATTACAAATTTTGACAATTTTTTCTTTATCCCTCCTGCCATCTATGATTCACCATAATGTTTCTGTCACATTCTTCCCAATATCGATTGTATCAAATAAATGAACTATTTTTAGGTCCTCATAGTAAGGAAACCTCATAAATTGAGTGGGATAACATTTCATTCTTTGTGGAATCCCAACCTTCATGACGACGACATTGATGAAGCATAAACAAAATCAGAACATTATTTATCAAATGTGGTAAAATAAAATGAATAATTAAAATAAAATTTCAAAACATGATTCCATTTATGATACATAAACAAAATGCATACCTTGAGGATTAATTCTGTCATATTCCAACTTCCATATGTGAGGTGTAATTATTTGTGGTTTTAGTCCAGTCTCTTGTTTCCCATTGAAAAGATCTTTTTTCAGTAGTACAATACTTATGGTTCTTAGAGAGGAAGTGTCTATACTCATCAAACACATCCTTTCCTAAACTTTTTGACCGATGAAATTTCATATTAGGAACACAAACTGGACATGAAAATTTACCCTTTGTTTGAAGACCTGCAATAGATGGATTAATATGAATTATTAATATACGAAATGATTATTTAAACAACATGCATGATATATTCAATTAATTATATATTATTCAAGTGTGCAATATGGAACGTTACATGCAACAAAAATGTGTTAGTTCTGGGGCATCATGGATTGTCCATAAAAGTATTCCACGACATTGAAATCTCTTCTGCCCAATTGGTTTACAAATTTCATACATAGTGATGCCCTCTCATAAATTTAGTAGCTCATCGATAAGAGGCTCGATATACACATTCATATATTTAACTTGGTACTTACCTAATTGTTTGAAATTACTACCATGGTATGTATATATACATAAATAAATAAATAAAAGATGTTATGCAAAAAAAGAGAAAAATAAAAAATTTACATTCGAAAAATTAATGTAAATAAATACCTGGAATAATCATTGTCAACATTATTTGCTCCATCTTTATTGACATCCAAGGAGGAATGTTATTGTTGATAACAAAAATAGGCCACACTAAGTAAATAGGTCGAAGCTCTCCAAATGGATTAACATCGTCAGTTTCCAATGAAAGCTTAACATTATTAGGTTCATCTATAAATTCTGGCCATTTTGCAGCAATTTCCTTAAATGCATAACCATCTGTAGGCATTCAAAGAATGCCATCTTCAATTCTCTTTTTTGCATGGTAATCCATAAATTGTGCTATGATTTGGCACCTGAACAGTCACTACAAAAGTTGAATTATGGGAATATTTCGGAGAACCTTTGGAGGGACCATTTTTGTTACTTGATCGGTTCGATATCTACTGATACCACATATCTGGCATTTTGTTTTCAATGCATGTTGTCCATAATATATAATGTGATCATAGGGACATGCATCTATACTTTGATACTCCATTCCAATGTCTTTCATAATGGCATGTAAATCTCTATATGTGCGAGGTAAAATATTTGACGAGGGTAACAGAAATTCACCTAACAATCTAAAACATAAAAAATAAATAGTTAATGTAAAGAATAGTAATTATAAATATTGCATTTTTATTTTACACATTAATTAACGCTAAAAAAAAGGGGGAAAAGTCAGCCTTTATGTAGATGTGATTAAACATATTACATACCTTAGGATCTATGTCATACAAGTGTTCGATAAATGATTCATAACCTTTAAGTTTACAAGCAACAATATAGTGGAGAGAATATTTTCTCTTGACCCTTTATAAAGTCCTTTATTTGCCTTTTCAATCAGAGGTTCATCATAAATACCATCACTATTGTCCCCATGATCCTAATCTGGATAACCGAATAAGTCTTGGATCATTTGATTTGTCCCATCATCTTGAACTATGTTATTATTGTCATCTACTTCCATGGGATCATTAACTTTATCTTCATTATCTGCTTCAATTTCTTGATTTTGTACAACATCATTTCTTCTACTACTTGGTGGTTTGTGCATAAAGTTAGGGGGGAAATCTAACTTTATAATTACAAACAATCGTGAAAAATTAATGCATGATAAAAAAATATAAAAGTTTTAGAATACAATAAATATTAAAACAGATAATGAAAATATATATATATATATATATATATATATATATATATATATATATAGATAATTACCCTGGGACGATATTCATTTGATCCCCTGTCCATGTGCCCATATTTTCTACAATGTTTTTTAGTTATTGCTATTAAAACTCTCTCGGGACGTCTAGTACAACAATTTTTGCAAGAGAAATAACATTTACCGTCACCCTTTTCACCCTCTTTAATTTTTTTCCCACCTCTAATGTTTTCTGACATTCTTCCCCACATACAAATACTGAAAAAAAAAAAGACTTATTTTTTGTTCGCCAAGAAGATAGGCTTATACCATTTTTGAATTGTCGTTATTATAGAAAACTTGTCACAACATCCATAAAATGCAACATATTTATAGATTTTATAACATCGCAATTCCGATGATAGTTGACCAAGTCAAAGTTGACTTGGTCAAATACTAGGTGACCATTGGGGTGGGGAAAACCTAGTGTCCACAACGTTGCAAGTGCAACGAATATTTCACCAACATCGCAAGAGAGACAAAAAAATTTATTCGTCGCAAGAGAGACGTCCTCTGAACTTCATCACAAGGCCGACATTTTTATTAGTAAGTCGCAATAGAGACATTATTAGGAAATATGGAGAAAAAAAAAATCCTCTATTTTTTGACAGTATGGCCAATTTTGTCCATAATGTCGCAAATAGAATGTCACAATTTTCCAATATGTACTAGTGTGATATTACTTATGTTGTGAGAGGAGTTGGCTCAATTTCCTTTCAAAAGTGTTTAGGTGATATTATTGAGTTAAGTGATATTTTATGTGTTCTTAGTTTGAAAAATAATATTATATTAGTTTCACATATACTATATGTGCAATGGAGAGTTTCATTTGGGGGACAACAATGCACCATCAATGATTGTAGTCTAGCTAGTACAAGGACCTCGTCTAGAGGGGTGAGAGAGAGAGTGGGATTTATGAGATAATCTCACGGTGTTCTCTATATAATAATTAGGTATCGATGCATTTTGACATAGGGAGTGCATGACTTAGAGTTTCCACTTTTAAAAGGAATTTTTTGTTCCATGATGCAGATTATACAGTAGCAATATGCTTTTCTGTTCTAAGACTTTTGCGATTATTGTTTTGTTCAGAGAGTGCTTTCGGATCCATCGCATAGGTTTTATGTTCTTCGACGTTTCGGACCAAACTAGTGTGGTCCATCATCAGGAAAGCGCGTTTTGAAAAATGAAGGAAAAAAGAATATAACACATGTATAAATACTCAA
>JASDQU010099884.1:61726-75917 GCA_032191745.1 Picea mariana | reverse complement strand
AGGCTAGTGAAGAAAATATTTCAAATAACTCAAGTAAAATATCCTATACAAATGATGAATAAATGAGGAATGCAAGGAGCTTGAGAAGCGACAAAAGTTCAATAAATGAATGATGATCAAAGAAACTAAGTGTTACAAGTTGTATATATTTTAACACATTTTTTGTGGACGACAGCCATCTCTTTTTAAATGAAAATATTCTCTCAGTTGAATGGTTGTAGGTTACCAATAAAATTAATGATTATCTATTGGAATTTAAATTATCATGAACCTTTATATTGTCTCATTTTATATGACAAAGAATCCCTTATTTATTTATAATAAAATGAGTTTATTATTCTATTATAGCCTCCAGTGTTGTAAATTGTTATGGTGCTCATTAAATATATGGATGATTTATGTTATTGCAATGAACAAATGTGTAATCAACTAGCCTTGTTTGTTTAAACAATACAATATATTAATGCAATGATTATATCCAAGCACAATAATTAAAATAAAAAAGTATGTATTGTAATAAAAAATATTTGATTTTATAATGATTAATTGAAATTCTATAAAAAAATCAAGAAGTTGCATTTGCATATCCATAATATGGAAAACTTTAGCATTGAAACATATCATCGTATTGTATTAATTTTAATTCAACATATGAGTTCATATATATTTATGCACTAGTTCCTTATCCCATTTAAATGGTTGCTAAACATTGGTACTTTATACATGTTCATGTTGGACACACTGACCAAACTGAGGGGGGGGGGATGAATCAATGTGTAGCTCTTTTTACAATTCTTTCTTCCTTTAGTTAGCAACCACTTAAAACATTATTATTGATTCACAATTAGATACTTACATATATCAACAACAAACATAATAATAGAGAACTCTGAACAATCACCATAATGACCACAAAGAACACCATATATGTGTGTTAAATTTTGTATTATGTTGTTACATAAATATTACAATATCTCGGGTTTATCAACACCAACTAAAAAGAGCACCAAATCCAAGAGAGTACCAACTCTCAAATACAAGACCCAGCTTGCAGATCTTAGCATCAACTGAGATGTGAGCATTCCAACCCTCAAGTACACGACCCAACTTGTAGAAAAAAAAAAATATGTCCAACTATACTAATAGATACACGACCTGTATATGCTACAACACCTGTATGTACATGATTTTTTTCTTGTAGCCTGCATATGTACGTGACTTGTCCTCTTTCATCTTGTGTACATCCTCAGAAAACTAGGGTTTCTAGTTTTATGGAACTCTAAAACTTTTGTCCCTTCAAACCTTTGTTAACTATGTCATATCAACCTATAACTTGTCATTGTGCCATTAAACATATGCATATCTGTACCATGTCATCAATGAAGAATCTCCAATAACCTATGCATGTCCCTCATGCATATAACATAGATATCCCTCAACCATATCAGTATTGTACCATACATACGAGTTTGACTCACTCAACCAACCAACCAACATATACCATATCCATATATCACAACAACCATACCAAGAATGCCTCAAGCATTCAATATACCATAAGAAAAAGTGATCATTAAAACAAACATATAACCATACCAGAACTTATGTAGTTGACCTAAACCTATAGAATACTGACTTGGGAACTCGCTTCAGACTTCACGGGCATTAAACCAACATCTAATCAATATTTCATGACATTTTCAGTTGCACACGACTTCCCTTCAACAACCCACATATATACGCGCTTTTCTCCATTGCAGCCTATGTACGTATGCAAACTTATAGATCTGCAATAATTCGTGTATACCACAAAAACTAGTTTGTTTGTTTTTTTTCTGAAACTCCAAGATTTTTGCCATTATCCCTCCTTTGTTACGTCAGACTTGCATAACTTTAGATGTGTCAAATATTACCTTCAATAAAACTTTCACAAAATAATATATATTCAATGTGCTCAAAATTCATCCTCATAAGAGACTCTTGCTCTCTTATTTATACTCTACATGTAGCTTCCTCTACGGGGTATATTCTAACTATTTTACCCAACTTCCTTCTTCTAGGGCTAACCCACTTCTAACTACTTTGTCCACTTACAACCTCTTTATCAAGAAATAGTAAATTCACCACTTCTAGTTGCAACTAGTTTTTTTTTTAATTATTTTATTTTTGCAACAACTTAACTCATGATTAACTCCTACTTGCAACCACTTTGACTAGTAGACTTCTTTTAGGATCCTCTAGACTAAATTTACTTCTTTTACCTTCTATGGAATTCTATATAACTCATGAGGGTTCTCCAACTTCACTAAGCCATATCTCCTAAACTGTGAGGAACTACATGTCATACCACATATAACCGAAAATGACACGACAAGTACTATCCATCTAGAATAGTCTGACTTGCAAATTCATTGATATACATTACATTATTCATCAACCAAAATTGATTTCCTTAACCACACTATTGGGATTAATCAACCCCTTAACCATTTATACTTTGCAAAGCATCTTCCTGTGAGGGCTTGTGCAATAAGGGGACCACTTTGGAGTTCATCCATTTGGTACTTCCTACATAAGAGAATTCATGATCATCGAATAACTTGAACATGAAATCAAAGATACAAATTATTTTGAAATAAAACTTAACATCAATCACCATACATCAACCCTTTAACATCAATCCTTTGACTTCAATAACAACTTAGTCTGACAATCTCCCCCTTTGGCATTGATGGAAACACCAATCATTCATGGCAACACTAATGCTCATGCTCCCCCTCTAATAATTTCTCCTCATCAATGTTTCTATCTCTCCCCCTTTGACATCAATGGAAAAAAGGGTATATCTCTTTAGGGATGCTCCCCCTGATTGAACTCTCCTTGGGGATGCTCCCTGTTGGTGAAATTATATGCATAATATATTACCAAACATAAATTATCAACCGGGATTCGTAATCAGTAGAGTTGATGCACTATATGTGCCGACAACAGGTAGTTTATCTATGTATGATAAGTATAGCATAAAGAAGAGACATTCGAAACTCAACAACCTATTTTCACTCTTCAAAGATAACACTCTCCACACATTTCAAAATTCAGAAAGAAAAACTCATAAACAAGCATATGATCTAAATCTCTTGCTCATGTGATGGACCTATTCATTGATGGATCATGAAAGGAAAATATGAACTTTGATTCTATCTCTTGCAGCAACTAAACTAACAACAATTGACACTTTGCACATTCACAACATTCTATTATAGGTGCATGTAGGGTGAGAGATGGAGGTCTTGATTGTGAATGTGTTGGGAAGGTGTAAATTAATCAATTATGGAAAAGAAATCTAAGCATAGTGGGATGCTCCATTAATGCTCATGTATGGTGAAAGATGGATATCCAACTGTTCCTACACTGCCACACTTTGCAACAAATTCTAATACTGAAATAAAAACAAAATAACATGCAATCAAAATAACAGGTACATGAAATGAACATCTACACTAATAATTTACAATGAGCTTACCAATCTAGATAGGTGTCCCTTGTCGATGCCAACATGGAAGCGTTTGGATCAACAAATGCTAACTTCTAAAAGACAAACAAGATCATTGAATTAAAACTTGCATTAATCTTCAACAAGTAGGTTTACAAAAAGAGTCTTTTCCTAAATCCAATCTGCATCATAACAACTCCCCCCCTTCATGAAGAGAGAGCACTCTCTTTCTACATGTGAGATTTGAAAAGAAGATAAGCATATCATAATTACATATCCACTTTTCTCTCAACCAATTTCCCATTATTACAAAATATGATCCCTTCAAATCCTCACACATATCTCTCATATATCTTGGATAAGATATGTTATCCATTCCCCATGATCTCCTCCTTGAAATAGGCTTCAATTATATCCTCAAATATTGAAATGGTGGAGGAAGTATTCAAGAATTCTTTTTGAATTAATCCTTCTCATATTCCTATACATTACAAAGCTCACACATTTTTAAGATATATATGAAAACATGTCGATTTTCTAATATTTAATCACAAATTCTCTTTTAATACTAAAATGAATAAAGTGGAAAATAATAAGGTGAAACCCAAATATATTTATGAAAATGATATCATGAAAGGTTAATGGGGCGATGAAATGTGAAGAATTACAAAGGGAAAGGTGGATGAAAATACAACATTTATGTGTCCCAACACTCCCCTATCTTCATTGTCCTGTGGGTTTCTCCACCTATCTAGATGCCTTTGATCTTTGTCTAATTACTCTCTCTCCCTTCATCTGAATAATATATACCCTTTGACAAAGGATTTCAATCTAATGCAACGATGATGACATGGATGCCAATGTTCTCTTTATGATCATCTCTATCATCTCTTCTCATGGAATCATACCTCTATAACCAATTATGGGAAAATGAATAATTCCCCCTATGGGTATATCTCCCCTTGCAAGATGTCGTGTAATCATTGTGAACAATATGATACCACTATAATATACATATGATGTGGATGTTGTTGCTCTACCAGAATATCGATCAACTTCTCAACCATATTGCATCAAGAATACCATGATCTGTTATTACTTTAATGATTTATGGACCTATCCATGCATCAAACATGCATCAACCTGTACCTCAACCTATACCATCAACTAGTGCATCAACCATGCACCAAACCTGTACCACCACAAGTGCATCAACTATGCACAACACAACTAGTCACATCAATCTCATCAACCAAATCAGATCTATTCACCAAGATCAATCACCAAGACAACTCACAAACATAAAAAATATGTACCACAATCAAGATGTGCTTCTAAAATTATATCCATACATATATGCCACATCATCCATAAACCATGTGCCAACAATACTACTAGCAAGTGCCTCTAACCATGTACCAAGTATGAACCAATCATGCATCAACTATAGATCAAGATATGACTGATCAAGATGTACCAACATCGCCATATCATATACCTAATGTCTGTTCCAACTCATCAACTATATGTCCCAATATGTAACTCACCCATAATCCAAATACATACACCAAGATATCGAACAAATACATCACCCTACCATAAACCCTTATATCAAACCATGTGCCAAAACCTCTCTATTATGTAACATCAAGCATGTACTAACCATATAGCAAGATCACAAACAAATTCCTCTTACAATACACCTCAAGATATGTCAATAATGTTCACACTTGTACCATCCATGTACTACAACAGATCTGCCTCAACACCATTCACCACAACAAGTATATTGTAGCAATAATACCTCTAGATATGTACCAATAATATGCCTCAATAGATCAATGGTGTACCTCTATCTAGTATCACATTACYTATGATATACCTCATAAACAAAGTTCCATAATCTTGTTGATAAGTACTTAACATAACCAACATTGTACCTTAACAAGGATGCCTCAATCCACACACTAGGGCTTTTACCATGAATCCAAGTTAGGCCTCAAGCATATGCTCCAAAACGCAACCATATATAATCAACATATATTGATCAAACAAACTTATATTCATACATGTATCTTTTTACTGACCTGGAACATCAGACCTCTAATAGCCTGTGTTGTTCCATCAAACCATGTTGCAATTCATTACACCCCTTTTTCTCAAATTTTTACTTCCGGTATGTGACCTATCCTCAGACATATTACATATGTACATGACCTTTACATAATTCACCTCATGTATGTAAGTGATTGTTCCCACAAGAACCCACGTATTCCTTAGAAAATACTTAAGCTTGCCTCATGGCAACCATTATTTATGCCTTCATTCATGTCTGGTTGTTCAGTCTTCTTCATCCACTTCTGAGAGTGTCCTAGTTTCTCAGTACTTGTTCTTTGAGATTCCATTCTTTCAACATTATCTTTCTTTCATCTTTCATTTGCTCTTCTTTCCATATTGTATGAAGCATTTCTCATTGACCGTCGCCTTGAATTCCAATGATCCTGGGATTTGTGGTCAAACCCACTGCACTTGTAACATCTCATGCTGTGACAATGTGCAATAATGCATGTGACAAGATTACATATCCAACATCTTAAGATGTTATTGAATCTTCCAACATATTTCTTTGCATAATGGCTTCAATCCAAAGCTTTGTGACCATACTATTTACATGAGAAGCAGTGACCATGAAAAAAAATTGCATACATGTGCTTTTGTGTCAACCTTGAAGGCATCTCTCTTCTAAATTTTCTTTGAGGTGTAGGATTGGCTTCTTGGTATCTTCCTTGTTCTGATCTTCTGAAGGTTTCATTGCTTTGTGCAGGTGCTTGACATGCAACATGGATTTCACCTTTTTAAAATGAAGGACCTACATCATGCTTCTTAGAAGTGACAACCTCATACTATGCAGCTTCTTTGTTGTATCCAAGAATTGATTTATCATTTGACGATCTTTTACTATCCAAGATTTAATCCAAGATTTTTTATTTGTTCATGAACTTGATATGAGCATTTGACTTATCGATTTTCCTTTTGAGATCAAAAACTTATAATTCCAACTTATGACATGATTCTTCCTTTTCATTTACCTGATTCTTCAATAGTTCTTATGTCCTTTTGGCTTCTTCAAGTTGCATCCTCTAATTGACATTGATTTCTCTTGTTTCTTTAAGCTCTTCAAGGATTTTTCTAATCTCATCATTTACCTTCTTCTTTTCTTTCAATTGACTAATTGTATCATTCCGTAGTCTCTTGATCTCTTCTTCTTGTTATTTTAGCATTTGTTTTAGTGCCATGGTATGCATTTGGTACTTTTCTAGAGCTTCCTTAGTGATTCTTTCAATATCCTCAAAAGCATCTAAATCATATTTTGTTTCCTTGCTAACTTCTTCTAAACCATCTATAACTTTATCTTTAAGCTTCAAAAAATATTCATCTTCATCTATAAGATGATTGTTAGTTGATTCTACACAAACTTCTTCTATTGTAGCTAGATCTTCTTCTTTATTTTCAACATCATTACATTTAGAATTATTGCAATCAAAATATTTTGGAGGGTCTTTAACTTCATTGATTTTCTTCACATCCTTGATGGTATTGTCTTCAGTGTCTTGTATTTTTTCTTTATATGATTTCTCTAGCTTCAACCATAGGTCCTTGGTGTTATAACATGAAGTTTTCTAGGGTCATAATTGATAGTTGTGAGCGCAGACGAGCGAGAAAGTGAATTTTTTAGAAACAAGGATCCTCCTTGTCTAGTTCAATGTAGCGCCATATCCAAGCGCAGTTGGAAGGACTCCAAGGATGGAAGAAAGATAAAAATTTTGGTTGGGGTGCTAAAGTAGTCGGCATGCCCAGAACTCATCTCCTATCCAGATCAACGTCATCAAATTATTTCGGGGCCACAACATGCTCAGGTGTTAAAAAGCCTTGAGTGGGCCAAAATGCTAACCATGGTTTTGCGAGAGGCTATGTGGTGGAAGAGGGTGCGTTTCGGGCCCGAAAGCGGTGTGGGTCCAAACCGCTTTTCGTGACCAGAAAATGCACCTGCGCATATAATGCCTTATCCAATATTGACAAGTGGTTGCCTGATAGTCGTCCCGCCGCACTCCAATCTTGAGAGGAGTTCAACTAATAAGAAAATTCTGACTTTTGTGGCCCGAATCCATGTTCTTATTTAGATACCAAGACAAGAGCAACATGTGGTTTCCCCCTAGTCATCAATTTTCTTCTTTGATACTAAGATAGATTCAGTTAATGAGCAAGGACTGGTAGTTGAAATCTCAGCTCAGTCCATAAATAGAAATCTTGGAAGTTATGGCTAAGGAGACAGAGTTTTCAACCCAAGGTACAACAATGGATGGTTTTTCCTGCAGACCCATACTGAACCTGGTTTGTGTCTGACAAGAGGAAACACGCACAGTCTGACAAAAGGATGCACAGATGTAAATCTTTGAATGGGATTGTTAGATCACACTCCTGGAAGTTGTGGGATGATCTGAGTATAAATAGATCAATTCAATATTTTGTTAAGGTGGTCGAACGGTTGAGTAGATCTCCCTATTGTGTAATTTTCGATGTGAGAATTGTTCTCTGGTTATGTATCAAAATTATGACTCTCTCATTAATAGAATTCATCTTCTTTCATCTTCTTGTGTAAATTGTGTTGAAACACTCGAGCATGGAGGATCCAGTCGAGGGTTGTGGTTGTATTGTAATGTAGGTTTGATTATAATGTTGTTGTGACCTGTTCCAGTACTTTCCCTTTGTTATCTTATTTCCCGTTATGTTGAAATGCTCATGCATGGAGGATCCATACTATTTTTTGTAGTTGCATGGTAATGGAGGTTTGATTATTATGCTGCTGTGACATATTTCAGTGTCTGAAACTTAAGTTCAAGAGTGCTCTTGTGCATGATTTTTTCTTCACCAAGCTACTTGAAGGTTGGATGCCCATGGCAGACTTGTCCACCTTTCTCACTAAGTATTCCCTGTGCTCACCTTTAACTCTAAACCACTGACTAAAGTTAATGAGGACCTCATTTCTCTATGCATTATTTGTACAGATTATGTGCTAAAACATTCTTGTACTGAGTTTTGTCCATTTGACCTCCACTCATAAACCAACCTCCACAAACATTTTAATGGGCACTGGGCTTATCCTCCTGCAATCTGAGGGTGACTCTCAGTTCTAACATTCTTGGCACCGTTGCTGGGAATGAATTGAAGACATTTCCCTGGGATTGAACGACAAAGAAATTTTTATTCTGAAGGTGCATCAAATATCAGTACCTTGAAGATTGCAACTTGCACCTGGAAACTCCACTATTTCAGTTGTGGCTCCCAAAGGCAGACACACAAGGTCTACTCCAAAGCTGCCTCTGGAAACACCTAAAGCTGACCCAAAAAATATTATCAAGAAAGGAAAAACCTCTCAATAAGGACTTTCGGCTACTGCACTAGGTGATTCTGATAATTTAAAAACTTCTTCTTTTCAAGCTCCAACATCTGCATCAAATTCTCATTTTCTACCATCTGTTGGAGTTTCCAAAAGTTTACATTTTGGAAGTTTTATTGTTGAATTCCCCCCTTCTGGTATTCATTTAGAAGAGAAAGTTTTGACACCCCTATTTCCCCTGAGATTGTAAAGTGGTTTAGACCGAGGAGCTTAGAAGATTTTACCACTTTGGGTTTTCCTACTCCTCCTATCAAGGTTGTTGTATCTAAAGAGGGGGAAAATTATTTTCCTTTGAACCCCATGTTATTTTCCTCCAACACTCACTCATTTCCCTTTTCCCCTAGAAGCACAACTCCACTCCCTCCTGCCCAAACTCCATCTCCCCCTAGTTCTCCTATAGTCCACATCCCAATGGCAGGTGCTAATCCTCCTAGAAATAGAATGGATTCCGTAGTGGTTGCTAGGTATGACCCTCTTGTTTTACCTTAGCCTATGAATGCCCTCCCAGTTGGAGATTACCTCTATTACATGCCTAGGTTTATAGGGGAAGAAGACATAACTTTAGAAGAAAACCTTTCATCTTTTTACAGTTATGCAGACAATCTTAATATTGAAAATGAAGATGTTTAGATGAGAGTTTTTATACAGAGCCTTGATGGTGAGGCTAGAATATGGTTCAGAGGCTTGACTCCTGGATATATTGATGGGATTGAAGATTTGGATGATTCATTCTTGAGACATTTGGGGGACAAAAAACATTACCTTTATAATATTACAGAGTTTGGGTCACTTAAGAGAGAAGAGGGTGAATCTATTTCAAACTTCTCAAAGAGATTTAATAACATGTACAATAATATTCCCACTAAAATTAAGCCTACTGAAACCTCTGCCAAGATTACTTATGCTAGTGCTTTTCCTCCTTTTGAGGGAAAGAAGAGCTACCTCTTTGGCTCATATGCAAGATGCATACCTTGAAGTAGAGTCCAATATATTGGCAGTTGACAAACTTAGGAGTAAGGCTGATAGAGATAGAAGAAAAGGTAGGTTTGAAGCTTCAACCTCTGGTTCCTCTGATACCCACCCTCAAGTGGATGAGTTGGAAAAACTGGTAAAATCACTTTTTGTAGAAATGGATAAATTGAAATTTGAGGGGAAACAGGGCTATAGGAACACCCAGAATATCAATAACATGGATAATTTCATAAGACCAAATAATTCCCCTCATATAATCCAAAGAGATCAAGTAAATAGGGACAGGGATGATCAAAAAATCCTAGCCCCTATACAAAATAACCTGGTTCCTGATGAAGAAGGAGATGAAGAAGAAACTGATCCTGAAATCCATTGTCTTGGTGACACCTCTTCATCTCCTCATATAACCCAATATGGATATGAAGAGTCTCTCATGGGAAGCCAACTAAATGAGATGAGCAAAGGGGAAAGGACCAGTGGAAATCCAAATAGATAAAACCTTAGGTCCAAGAAGAAAGAGGGAAATCCTGACATTCCTGATCAACCTCCTAGAATGGTGAATCCTGCTAAGGATGTGGTAGATAGAAGCAAAAGCAAATAGACACAAATTCTTCAGACAGTGGTTAAAGGCCCTATCCCAGAAGTGAAGGAGATTTTGAAGCCTCCCTCCTCTTTTAGCTTTGAGAATGAGATTCAAAAGATTAAAATTCATGTACCATTCTTGGAGCTAGTTAAAAATGAGGATTTCAAAGGGTACCTCTCCAAAGTACTATAGCTTGAACCTTCATCTCATCCCGCAGACTCAGTCAACCTCCAAGATGAAAAATCAACTTTCATACTAGGTAATTTGGTAGAGGATAGGTATGACTCCTCCCCTCCTTTCTATACCTCATTAAACATTCATGATAAAGTGATGCACAATTGCTTCATGGATTCAGGGGAATCTCACAATCTCATGCCTAAGACTGTCATGGATGAGCTTGGTTGGAAGTTACAAAAACCTACCATGACCTATACTCATTTTATTCCAAGAAGGTGAAGTGTCTTGGGGTTATCAAAGACCTGGTTGTTTCCTTATTCCAGTTGCCAATGAAAAGTGTGGTCATGGATATTGTGGTGGTTGATGTCCCCCCCTAAGTTTGGAATGCTCTTGTCTAGATCTTGGATCAAAAGATTAGGAGGATCTTTAAATATGGATATTTCATACGCCACCATTCCTGTGTTTGGGGGAGAACATAGAAGGATTTATAGGGAAGCACAACTTGCTTACATTATCAGTGATGAACCAAACCCTACCAACCACCCCATTTTTGCAGTTGATATTGATTTAGGAGCCAGTATGCTACAACTCACTGATACTCCTCAAACACCTATTGAAATCAAAAAGCATCCCATCACCTATTTTGAAGACCCTCCTCCCAATACCTCTATTTGGAAAATGTTTTTTGATGAAGCCTTGTTGGTGCAATTATATGCATAATATATTACCAAACATAAATTATCAACCGAGATTCGTAATCAGTAGATTTGATGCACTATATGTGTCGATAACATATCGTTTCTTATGTTTTTTTAGTATAGCTTATATAAGAAAACCATTTATAAACCAACACACTTTTAAAAATAACAATCTTCACACAATTCAAAAGCGGGAAAGAAAAACTCATAAACAAGCAAAAACTTTTGCTCAGGTGACAGACATGTTCATTGATGGCTCGTGAAAAGAAAAGATGAACTTTGATTCTATCTCCTTAAACAGCTAAACTAACAAGTAGGATGCTCCATTAAAGCTCATGTATGGTGAAATATGGAGATCCAACTGTTCCTACATTACCATGTACTTTGCAACACATTCGAATAGTGAAATCAAACAAAATAACATGAAATCAAAATAACAGGGACATGAAATGAAAATCTACACTAAAAATTTACAATAAGCTTACCAAGCTGGATTAGTGGCCCTTGTTTATGCCAACATGGAAGCTTTAGATCACCAGATGCTAACTTCTACGAGAGACAAAATCACTGAATCCAAACTTACATTAATCTTCAACAGGTAGGTTTACAAAAGGAGTCTCTTCATGAATCCAATCTACATCATAACAATTCTCTTCAAGAACCTATCTCATAATAATTTCCTTAATCTACATAATAATAATTCTCCTTCTCCCATGAAGAGAGGGCACTCTCCTTTATAGATGAGATATTTGAAAATAAGATAAACATCTCATAATTACAGATCCACTTTTCCCTCAACCAATTTCCCATTATTACAAAATATTATCCCTTCAAATCCTCACACATATCTCTCATATATCTTGGATAAGATATGACAACCAAATCTCCATGATCTTCTCCTTGGATTAGGATTGAATTATCTCCTCAAATCGTGAAATGGTGGAGGAAGTATTTGAGAATTAATCCTTCACACACTACAAAGCTCACACATTTTTGAGATATATATGAAAACATGTCAATTTTCTAATATTTAATCACAAATTCCCTTTTAATACTAAAATAAATGATTTGGAAAATAATAAGGTTAAACCCATATTTAATTATGAAATGGTATTAATGAATGGTTTATGGAGTGGTAGAATATGGATAAATGTGATGAATGGTGAAAGGGAAGGTGGATGAAAATGCAACAATCCTAAGACTCAACATACCCCCCAACTGAACTTGTTGCATGTCCTCATGCAACTATGCATGGAGCTTCTCAAGAAATTTTGGCATCTGAATTTTGTCTTCGAGTGATGATAATGAATATTTACATGATGGGATTTACATGAGTAACAACTGACATTTTCTTATGGTTGGTTCTTGTGTGACAATCATGAATATAGAGAATGTTGGTTCTTATGTAAGAAACATTCATTTCGTTATTTTTTATTTATTTATTTATTTTAGCTGTTATAATAATAATTTACCCATTTTCTTGCTAGAATAAGAAAACATCACTGAGTATAAGAAATCCCTTTTGCATATTTGTGAATCATGCCAATATGTATATCAATTCTTATGAAGCAAAGTGAAATAGAGTATAGTTGGAAGAAAAAATGTTGATAAATGGTAAATGAGACTAAAAATGGAATAATGGTAGTGGAACAATGGAGTGATGATAGAAAATATAGTTCCCTACCCCCCAAATTAACTTGTTGCATGTCCTCATGCAACATGGCATGAGTCATAGAAGTGAAAAGGAAAGGGAGCATGGTGAGGGATTTTTCCAAATTCATTCACTCTAGCATGTAAGGAATTGCATGATTAAAGATTAGAAAACAACATACCTCCACTTACCCAAAATGTTGATGAACTATGCAATAGGAATATGGTTGATGTGGTTGCTGGAGCATGGAATATGTCATTGCTGCAGGATCATGTGAAAGGTGACTTCTGGTGTAGCTGCAACTATTGTAACTGCTAGATCGGAGAATGTGAAGCGGAGGAATCTGAATTGCTGCTGATGAATCATGGAAAAGTGTATAGTCTTCACCCGCTGCTAAACCCAATGGTACAATTATAATCATGCGAATGGATGTGTCAATGTCGAGCATGAAGAGAATTCATTGGATTACCGACCATTTATGAATGTCGTTAACCAATGCGAGGCAACTCATCATTGATGTCAATGAGTACCAAGGTACCCGAGTACATCTTGCAAAGTGTGAATGAATGAGATGATGTTGAGCCACTTGCAATATCTGATGATCAAGGGATAGTGATGTATTCCCATGATTTTTAGTGACAGAACTTTCCATTAAGGCATGCAAGCCTCCAAGTACTCCAAAGGAACTCTATTCTATATCCCAAATAAGGTGTTGAGGTCCATGGGGCAAGATTTGTTGAAAGGTGGGCCTTAAGGAATCCCACATTAGTCAACGCGAGTTCTGATAAAAATATTGGTAGGACTATAGGAAATATTTCAGTAGAAACAATGTTTATGGCAAGGCAATGTAGTCATGGAAAGGGAGATGGATAATTTTATTGACAAGGAAAAATGAGCGGGAAAATATAAAGAGATGTATGCGACTCACAAAGATAAGCACGTGCAAAGTCATGAAGGATAAGGCGATGGAAAGTGGACTTCGAGACATGGATGACGAATAAGCTTGGAAGGAGAAAGGTAAATGATCATGTCATGGCATAATTGGTTTTTTGAAAGACTTCTTATGATGACAAATGGTATGACATGTGCAAAGAAAATATTAACACCTTCGAGCTTTTGATAAAATATGTTTCTCTAAAACATTTCTGTGATTCTTGAA
>JASDQU010099884.1:42690-52920 GCA_032191745.1 Picea mariana | reverse complement strand
TATATATTATTGTTTTTTGTTTTTGTTTTTTTTAAAACAAAGGAAATGAAATTCTTTTAAAATATAATCCAGTTGGGGGGTGTATTTCAACCTCTCTCCTAATGTCCTGGGCGAATTGAATCCACTTAACAGTGTAATCATAAATAACTAAGTTGTTGTAAACTAGGCTCTCTCGATCCACCTAACACGGCTACATCATCCGTCTGTTGTGTCGCCTTACCTCCAACAATGTGAGCTATGGGTATTGGGTCCATAAGGCAATGAGTATTGGCCAATCTCCCTATTTTCAAATAACATAATGACATATGCTATAGCGAGATTGGAGCCAGGTGGAGTGAGCTGGTGTTTTTGGTTGTTTGTAGCATATTTGCAGACTGTGTCATGGCAGAGTTTTTGTTCATGATTTTTGTTATTTGAGTTTGTCAAAAATTATATTTGAGATTTTACACTGGCCACATCCAAGAAGAAAATGCACTGTGATCGAATGCATTGCCAATACATTAATGAGGATTGTGGTTTCCACGAGCACATACAGGATGGCGTACTGGATACAAACCATCATTTCCAAAGGGATCTTTGCTTCAATGATGGGTATGCTCATATAATTGAGCTATCTCATTTACACATATGTTCGTCAAGCAATGAATGCACATGAGGAGGATGCAATCTCTTTCTCGCAAATGTTATATGCCCACCTTCATTTTTCTCGAAATTCGATTGAACTCTCAACAGGTAAATCTTGGAAAGTTGGCCATTTGTCATTCATAAAATCATTCGACTGGGAGATCGGATGCATGCATAACTTGTGGTATTCCGATCTCAACCCAGCTATTTCATACTCAGTCTCTACGATGCTCTCACTCCGTAGGGAACTTGGTATATTCCTAATGGTTTTAGCCATTTCTCTCGCATTTAAGTGTACTATATAGTGTGTCTAGGGCCTTCATAATAGAGTACCTATAGCCGAACGAACAGATCTTACGCCTGGCCTTCTGCTCGATTGAGACTTCAACCCTTTGAATATCGATCCTGATCAACTTTCACTTTATCGCTAAAGAGTAGAGTCACTTTACTTTCCATATGTGATAACAACTTGTAGATCGACAAAATAATGGAGAGAAACCGACATGTGCGTGCTTTTGTTCAAGGACGTGATTCAAGGTTGATTCTGCTGCAGATTCAAGGCCGCAATTCAAGGTCGATTCTGCTGTAGATTCAAGGCTGCGATTAGAAATCTTTGGGTCACTACGATACTCTGTATGGTTTTCATGAGAATGGAGGTGGACACAAAATAATCAGCAGAAAATCAGCACGTAAATAGCATTATCTCACTGCTCTGTATCAGATATTCACAACAGGAAACCTGAAATGAATGTTAGAATTTAATTTAATCGAAATGTAATGAATGCGGGATCCCTTTCCAAATTTAATAAAAAATCTTCAAGTACTTCAATGCTGAATGTGGCGGGTTTTTTTTTTTTTTAGCAATGATAAATTGACACATGATTTCAAAAATAGGGTAACTCTCTCTGAGGCATCAGAGGCTAGTTTGGTTTTTGCGTCCAAATCATGGGAATCTCAAGAGTGAACCCTATTAGTGGAGCATCCCCCTAGTGAAGAATGTGAACATGGTGCCACAAGTCAATTTCATACCCACCAAAGAGATCGAATTAAAACCCACACGTAATCTGGTCAATGGATACAAAATCTTTGTAAAACTAGAGACACTGCAGAACTATTTATAAAGTCGATTTACTTCTAGCGCCTTTTTGGATTCAAATAAGTCTCTATAATGAGGATGAAATGATCCACGTTGCACATGGTTTCTCCAGAAATGGCTTTTAATGATTAGGGGCGAGAATGGCCATAAAAACCGATGTTTCTTTTCTGTTTTTAGAGCTGATGTTTACCCGAATGAGCCCCGAGTTTCATTTCTGGTGACATATGCCAACTCCATAAAGAGAAGAGGAAGCTTGGGCAACTGCATCAGAATGAAACAGTTTCTTTTTAAGTGTATTCATTACATCACAGGGTTATGAAACGATAATCCTAATTGATAGTGGAATGCAGCTTTGATTTGGAGAGGACTTCGTAACAATGTCATGATCAGTTGATCTGTCTGGCAGAGTTTCTTGCAACGGTCTATCTTGTTGATAGTTTTCAAACTCTTTCTGCATACTATAGGAAAGGGCCGAAGAGTGAATCTGTGATGCATCAAAGTGGAGAAAAGATTCAATTTTAAGCCCAGGCTCAACTAGAACCCCCTTGGCAGATCAGAGCCTGTCGAGCCACGTTAAACATGCATTGGATTTAAAATCCAAGTAGGGAATTTTGCATCGAATGAAATTACTCTCAGCTTACAACCTTCAACACACCTCCAAGAATGAACCCCATAAAAGAGCAAGTAATGGCGAAAGCCTTCTGGAACAAAGTCCCTTGATACCCCAAGACAAACTTCCAGATCGGTAAATAATAGTAATGGATCCAGCTATGTCTGCTGCAGTTCGTATCGACATTCTCAAATGCCCCATCAAGGTCAAAACGGAAAATTTCCTGGTATTGTCGCATGAAGAGTTATTGTTTTAAAGAAAAGGACACGATCTGATGAAGCCACAGTTCACAGGTTTTGAAAGAATTTCTACGTAAGGATTTTTCATTTGAAAGCTACTGCTAAAGATTTTAATCACAAAAGTTAGATCCTGAAAATGAAAACTTCGATGAGGTAGAGAAACGGATAGATGGCTAAAAATATTTCCATGCCAACTTAAAGAAAACGCAATGGAAGGGAAAGTTCTTAAATACCCAAAAATTTGCACAAGAATCGTGTCTACAGTCGATGTTGAGTTTGACTCCCAATGCACCAGCGAGAGCTTCTCTTGTTTATCGTATCAAACCCTGCCTTTGCAGGTTTTACTCCAAGTAGAAGGGTTAAGCTAGTTTATTTCAGTTTAAGGATGGACGCACAAATCTATTTTTATATGTTTTTTTTAATTTAATTTTATTCCTTTTATGATTTCAAAAAGTCAAAAATAGAAGGGCTTTAAAAATTTATTTCGCAAACTTATTGAAACTTTATGAGAAAATGGAAACAAATTATAGACGGAAAATAGATTAGGCAATTTTTTTCTAATCGTCAACAATTAAAATTCTTCCTAAAATCAACTTTAGTCATCCTACTTTCTGATCCTCACGATTGCATGAAGCGCGGAGGAGAGCATACTTATTCAAAACTAAGAAAACTTGAAAATAACGTAGATATTACATTACACTAATTAAAAACTAGATATTAGTGAAGTGTAGTTAAACTTCCAGTGTAACCATGCACGTAACATAAATACAAATATGTCCTCTTTCAATTTCACAATTGACAATCGAAAATATACGTAAACGTGCAAAATTGACTATTGGAACTGTAAATTAACAAAATAAAAAGAAAAAATGAATGGATCTAACTTGGTACCTTCTTGAAACCATCATTCAATAATGCTTTCATAGGCATAGTTTTCACTCCTCAGATCATGTCGCAACTCTTCGTTATCCTCAATCTCTTTCTCATATAATTGTTCGTCATCAAATGTGCAGGGTTCCTTGTATGTTGTTTCTTCGTTTGCCTCTGGAGGAGTAATTAAACTTTCAGCTGTTGTCAAGATATCCTCTTCCCAAGAAGAAGGGATCCCGACTTTTGCTAGGATCTGAGTGAGTTTCTCCAAGCTTATACCCATAGTTAAACCACATTGAAAAAGGAGAATGATTTATCATCAAATATTTGAATTTTTTTTTTTTTTTTAAACTAAGAAATTAAAACTATTTGTAAAAATAAAACATGCCAAACTTGAACTCCTTGCGTTATTGGAACCTTTCTTTCACCAGGTTATCGGTTCGCACTAGTTAACTCATCATAAATAAAAACTAAATTTGCATAAATAAAAACACACATTTGCATAATAAGGAGAAACACATTTCTGCATAAAAGGAAGAGGACAACCTAACTTTGGAGAAACCCCACTAAAGTGGATGCGCAGGTTCTTACCTCTCATCTTACTGTCTTCTCTCTGCCCTTAGGTCATTCACAAAACCAATCCAAAATCATTAAAGAAATCTAATTCAAATACTACCTATTACCGTTTACAATTCCCCGACAACAGCGCCAAAATGTTGGTGCAATTATATGCATAATATATTACCAAGCATAAATTATCAACCAGGATTCATAATCAATAGATTTGATGCACTATATGTGCCAATAACAGATATGTTCCTATGTCTGTTTAGTATAGCTTAGATAATAAAACCATTTATAAACCAACACAATTTTAAAAATAACAATCTTTACACAATTCAAAAGCGGGAAAGACAAACTCATAAACAAGAAAAAACTCTTGCTCAGGTGATGGACATGTTCATTGATGGATCGTGAAAAGAAAAGATGAAATTTGATTCTATCTCCTGAAACAACTAAACTAACAAGTAGGATGCTCCATTAAAGCTCATGTATGGTGAAATATGGAGATCCAACTATTCCTGCATTACCACACTTTGCAACACATTCGAATAGTGAAATCAAACAAAATAACATGAAATCAAAATAACAAGTACATGAAATGAAAATCTACACTAACAATTTACAATAAGCTTGCGAACCTGGTTCAGTGGCCCTTCCCGATGCCAACATGGAAGCTTTAGATCACCAGATGCTAACTTCTACGAGAGACAAAATCACTGAATCCAAACTTACATTAATCTTCAATAGGTAGGTTTACAAAAGGAGTCTCTTCATGAATCCAATCTACATCATAACAATTCTCCTCAAGAACCTATCTCATAATAATTCCCTTAATCAACATAATAATAATTATCCTTCTCCCATGAAGAGAGGGCACTCTCTTTTATAGATGAGAGATTTGAAAAGAAGATAAACATCTCATAATTACAGATCCACTTTTTCGTTAACCAATTTCCCATTATTACAAAATATTATCCCTTCAAATCCTCACACACATCTCTCATATATCTTGGATAAGATATGACAACCAAATCTCCATGACCTTCTCCTTGGATTAGGATTGAATTATCTCCTCAAATATTGAAATGGTGGAGGAAGTATTTGAGAAGTTTTTTTGAATTAATCCTTCACACATTACAAAGCTCACACATTTTTGAGATATATATGAAAACATGTCAATTTTCTAATATTTAATCACAAATTCCCTTTTAATACTAAAATAAATGATTTGGAAAATAATAAGGTTAAACCCATATTTAATCATGAAATGGTATTAATGAATGGTTTATGGAGTGGTAGAATATGGATAAATCTGATGAATGGTGAAAGGAAAGGTGGATGAAAATGCGACAATTCTGAGACTCAACAGGCCTCTTCTAGGGAAAGTGTTGGTGCTGGGGTAGTTTTCATTTCCCCTACCCAAGAGACCATACCTGTGTCTTATAAGATTGAATTTGAGACAAAAAATAATGTGGCAAAATATGAGGCTCTTGTTTTGGGTTTGAGAGTTGCTAAAGACATGAATATTAAGGAGCTAACAGTGTTTGCAGATGTTGAGTTGATTGTTCATCAAGTCAAAAATCGGTATCAGGATAAGCACCCCATGTTAAGGGCCTACATAAATGAAGTCTGGGATCTTGTTGATAGTTTCCCCTTGGATTTTAATATCTCATTTTTTCCAAGAAAGGAGAACATTGTGGCAGATTCCTTGGTTGTTTCAACAAGTAATTTCAGGGTTCCTTTGCCCCCCAAACTCAAGTATGATGTGGAAGTAAAGTATGTACCCTCTATACCTGACAATGCCAAACATTGGAAGGTTTTTGAGGATGATCTTGAGATAAAAATATTTCTTGAGACCGTGGATGAATTTTTTGATTTGCATATTGATCACGATCAGGATACTGAAGAAAACCCGCATGTTGATATTTTTCTGAATAAAGTTGTTGACCATCATATTGTTCAGTAGCCAAGTAACCATATTCCAAAGGGACTTGTCCCCTTTGAGAGATTGTTTGACAAAAATGATGTTGTTGTAACGGTTAAATGTTCAAATGAAGATGTCGATGTGACTGAATGCAATTTAGGAATAGAGGAGGATCCCAAATATGAAAAATTGTCTAGAAGTTTGTCAAAGGAGCAAAGGGCTGAGTATGTCAATCTTTTGAAGGATTTTGATGATGTGTTTTCCTGGAAATATGAAGACTTGAGAACATATGACACCAGCATCATTGAGCATAAGATCCCTTTGAAAGAATAGGCCAAACCTTTCAGTAAGAAAATCAGATAGATAAATCTCATGTTGCTTCCTATTATGGAAAAAGAAGTGAAAAAATTGTTGGATGCCCATATCATCATTCCTTTGAGATATTCTGAATGGGTGGCTAACTTGGTGCCTGTGAGGAAGAAAAATGGGGAAATCAATTTATGTGTTGATTTCAGGAATTTCAACAGAAGATCCAAAAAGGATAACTACCCCTTGCCCAATATGGAGCACATTTTGCAAAGAGTGACTGGTTCATCTTGGATGTCCATGATTGATGGATTTTCTAGCTATAATCAGATCTTTGTCCTGCCTGAAGACAAAGAGAAGACAACCTTCACTACTCCTTGGGGCACATTCATGTATGCTAAAATGCCCTTTGGATTGATGAATGTAGGAGAAACCTTCCAGCAAGCCATGGACGTTGCCTTCATTGGGGAGAAAGACAAATTTGTAGTTATATATCTGGATGACATTACAGTTTTCTCAAAATCTGATAAAGCACATTGTCATCATTTGAAGAAAGTCTTCTTGAAGTGCAAAAGGTTTGGTCTCTCCCTCAATCCTAATAAATCTTTGTTAACTATGAAGGAGGGAAAATTATTGGGGCATATTGTGTCAGCAAAAGGGGTAAGAATTGATCCAAGAAGAGTAGAGGCCATCCAGGCCTTAGCTTTTCCCATATCTAAGAGAGAGGTTTAGTCTTTCTTGGTTAAAAAAAACTTTCTGAGAAGATTCATTTCTAATTTTGTTGAGTTGGTTAAGCACATTACAGCCATGCTTAGAAAGGGGAATGAGGTGAAATGGACTGTTGAGTCCATAAATTCTTTTAACCAAATCAAAAGGGCTTTGACTGAATCACTTGTGCTCATCAACCCTGACTATTCTAAGGAATTTCTGATTTTTTCTTTTGCCTCATCCGATACATTGGCTATTGTTTTTCTCCAGAAAAATTCAGAGGGGTTAGAGTAGCCTATTTCCTTTTTTAGCAGAGCATTGAGGGATGCAGAAATGAGATATGATATCATGGAGAAGCAGGCATATGCTTTGGTGAAATCCCTCAAGGCTTTCAGAATCTATTTTTTGCATTCTAAGATTATTGCATATGTCCCCTCAGCCTCAGCGAAAGAGATATTGATCCATCCTGATATAGATAGGAAGAGAAGAAAATGGATTGCCCAAATTCTGGAGTTCGACCTTGAAATAAATCCCACTAAATTGGTAAAAGGGCAAGGTTTAGCCAGGCCAGTAGCTAAATCAAACTGCAAGGATTTAGGGGTCAATTTCATGAACATAAACTCAGAAAAAAAACAAGTTGAGATTGTTGATAAAGACTCCCATGTCAGCCTCAATTTGGTAGAATGCACTTGGTACAAGGACATCATATACTTTCTACATAAGTTGCGGCCTCCTAATGATTTGGACAAGAACGGGGTAAGATATTTGAATCTCAAAGAAATCAAATATTGTCTCATTGATCAAGTTTTGTATTGGAAGGATCCTCTAGGAGTTTTGTTAAGATGTGTAGACCCATAGGAAGCCCAAAAAGCTATGAATGATTTTCATGACAGCTTATGTGGGGGGCATCATTTCTGGAGGACCGCAAGTTATAAGATCCTCAAAGCTGGGTACTTCTGGTCCAACCTTTTTACTGATGTTTGTGGAAATATTAGAGCTTGTGTCAAATACCAAAAAAATTTTGGAAAGCAACATCTCAAATATTTGCCTCTGAAACCTGTGGTGGTTTCTGGACCTTTTCAACAGTGGGGTCTTGAATTCATTGGAGAAATCCACCCAACCTCAAGTCATCAAAACAAGTGGATTCTAACTGCCACTGATTATTTCACCAAGTGGATAGAAGCCATTCCTACAAGAAGCTCCTCCCACAATGTAATCATTATCTTTCTTGAGGATATCATGTCCAGATTTGGTTGTCCAAGCAGGATTGTTACAGATAATGTTGCCTCCTTCAGAGTTGAACCAGTAATCAAGTTCTGTGAGCAGTATGGGATTACACTAATCCATTATACTCCTTACTACCGCCATGGAAATGGTTTAGCAGAGTCCTCTAACAAGAGCCTCATAAAGATCATCAAGAAATTGTTAGAAGACAACAAGAAAGCCTCAGAATCAAAGTTGAAATTTTCATTATGGGATAACAGAGTCACAACAAAGAGGTCACTTGGTGTTTCCCCTTTTCATATTGTGTATGGGGTTGAGGCTATCTTTCCTACTTAGCTTTCCTTTCCTGTGGAAAAATTCCTCCAGGACTACCAAGGAAAACTAGATGATATGGTCAGGAGAATACAACAACTGGTAGAAGTACATCAGACCAGGGAGCAATTCCTTGATAAAGCTCAGGAGCACCAACAGAAAATAAAACAAGCCTTTGACAAGAGGGAGAGCAAGGAACTCAAGTGTGATGCCCCAAAGCAATACAAAGACAAACATGGTAAATTTGAATCCTTATGGATTGGTCCCTTCAATGTTTGTGAAGTATTTTCAAATAACACCTATAAGTTGCAGAGCTTGGAGGATTCTGAAGTTTTTGGTGGCCCTATCAATGGGCACTTTTTGAAGAAATATTTTGTTTAATCCATGATTGGATTTCCACCATTGTAATTACCACTTCCTATCTATTTTTTGTTTGGATAAGAGACTCCATGACCCAAAGACTGAGGCACTGGAACTACGTGTTCTTGGTAGCTCACAGGGAGCATGCCATCCCCTGTGGAGTCAATGTTATCACATGAAGATGTCCAGGGTCATGGTTGACAGCTGTGAGTACAGACAAGCGAGAAAGTGCAGTTTTCAGCAACAAGGATCCTCCTTATGCATTTCAATGCAGCGTCATCTCCAAGTGCAGTTGGAAGGACTCCAAGGATGGTAGGAAGATAAATGTTTTGGCGGGGGCGCTATAGTAGCCGACACGCCCATATCTCATCTCTCGTCCATATCAACGACCTCAAATCATTTCGGGGTTGCAACATGCTCAGGCGTTAAAAAACCTTGAGTGGGCCAAAATCCTAACCATGGTTTTGCGAGAGGCTACGTGGCAGAAGAGGGTGTGTTTTGGGCCCAAAAGAGGTGTGGGTCCAAACCACTTCCTGCGGCCCCAAAATGCACATGCGCATATCATTCCTTATCCAATATCGACAGGTAGTCACCCGATAGTCATCTTGCCTCGATCCAATCTCGAGAGGAGTTCATCCACTAAGAAAATTTTGAATTTTGCGGCCCGAATCCATCTTCTTATTCAGAGCCCAATCCATGAGTAGAACGTGGTTGCCCCCTAGTCGTCAAGTTTCTTCTCTAATCCTGAGATAGATTTATTTAATGAGAAAGGAATAGTATTTGAAACCTTAGCTCAGTCCATAACTAGAAAGCTTGGAAGTTATAGCTAAGGAGATAGAGTTGTCAGCCCAAGGTACAACAATGGATGGTTTTTCCTACATACCCATACTGAACCTGGTTTGTGTTTGATAAGAGGAAACATGCACAGTCTGACAGAAGGATGCATAGACGTAAAGCTTTGAATGGGATTGTCAGATCACACTCTTGGCAATTGTGGGTTGATATAAGTATAAATACATTACTTCAATATTTTGTTAAGGTGGTCGAATGGTTGAGCAGAGCTCCCTATTGTGTAATTTTTTATGCCAGAATTGTTCTCTGGTTATGTATGAGACTTGATACTTTCGCATTAATAGAAGTCAACTTGTTTCATCTTCTTGTGTAAACTATGTTGAAACACTCAGGCATGGAGGATTCGGTCCAAGGTTGTGGTTTTATTGTAATGTAGGTTTGATTATAATGTTGTTATGACCTATTCTAGTACTTTCCCTTTGTCATCGTATTCCCCCTTATGCTAAAATGCTCATGTATGGAGGATCCAAATGAGTTGTTGTAGTTGCATGGTAATGGAGGTTTGATTATTATGTTGTTGTGACATATTTCAGTGTTTGAA
>JASDQU010099884.1:0-10317 GCA_032191745.1 Picea mariana | reverse complement strand
CCATCTAACGTGTTCTCTGACTTCATAGAATAAGTCATGGTTTCTTTGACTTGGTCAAACTCTAGATTTGACCAAAAACTCAAACTTGACATCTTGGCTTGCTGAGAGTACAAGGAAATGCACTAAGCTAGGGCACACTGATATGTCTGGAGATTAGGTCAATCCCTTCACTTAAGGTTCCTCAACGAGAGGATTAGGGTTTCTGCAATTGCACCTGCTAGTAACCCTAGGGACAATGCTTTGGTAAATGCTCCTGCTAGGAAACCCAACAGTAGTTCTTAAACGATCCCGATATCCTTCTGGCTATGTTTCCTTCTAGTGGTTAGACTGAATGAAGGAGGTGTGGGCCCATAACCTGTTAGAATATAATGGATGTGCTCATTTTATCATTAACAATATCTCTATTGTCACCCAACCATAGGCCGAAGCCACCCTCCGAGCACCTTAACCTTGACAGAGAATCACTCTGGAAGCAAACCCTAGGCTAGATAGCCAAACAAAGAGTTGTGCACCTTTCCCCAAGGATAGTGCACCAACAAGAGTTAATCATATAGTCCAAACCCTAGACAAGAGATAGTCCAAGCATAACTTCTAGCTGCAGCAGCTGCAAGGATAGCTCTCCTCCAAACCTGCGGAGAAACTGGGCAACTGCAGTGCTCACAAGTGTTGCTCTGCAATTCTGAGACTGCTTGCTAGAATGAGAATTGGCCTCCTATATTTATACTAATTCTGGCTAACTGCCTGGGCCGACTTCTCATTCTGGGTATCTTTCTGTTTAGTATATATTATTATTTCTGGCCGACTTCTTCTCTTGGAGGCTAATAACCTAATATAAATTATCTTCTTGAGCCAACAAGTCTTCTAGGGTTATTAGTCAACTCATTAGGGTTTCTTCTTTCTTCCCGGAGTATTCTATCCTTGTCAGGTTTACACATGGAGGTAAATACCTCCCGCARCCACCATAATATCAACACCCCATCCATTATAACGACGCTCCAGAACGGTTAGAAACCGCATTTATCGGCTGATGGACCGCTTTTGGAATGTTGAGAACACTCCATAACGGACAGATTTACATTGATGAAGGCATCTCCTAGTTGTTGGAAGATTCGTTATGATAACCCGCTTATTTAACTCGTCGGTCACTATGCCAGGACCACCTTTTGCTACCCGTGA
The DNA here is from genome assembly GCA_032191745.1 of Picea mariana. Classification (NCBI taxonomy): domain Eukaryota; kingdom Viridiplantae; phylum Streptophyta; class Pinopsida; order Pinales; family Pinaceae; genus Picea; species Picea mariana. The sequence goes on along the minus strand of JASDQU010099884.1, from coordinate 9,141 downwards.
TTGACTAAGCTAAACAAAGAATTGTCCAAGTGTTGAGTTGTGTTATCTGAAACTAGACCTCAATGTTCGTTTGTCTACCCCACCTGTACGTTTGTCTACCCCAACCTGTCTATTTAAAATTTGGAATGTCGGGCAAACCAAATGAATTAGAAAAGTTTGTCGAGGAGGTCCTTAAGAAGCTAATGGCCGACAAACCAATATCTGAAGGTGTCCAGGCATCATCGACTAGTGGAMTGCAAGCTTCCCCTTCGACTGGACATCATTTTGGGTGTGTCAACCCCGGAACTGAACAACGAAGTAAGCACCGCGATGATCTGGCTAATGTGAAGAAKATCCCATCGATCCTATCCAAGTATATCCCACCTTTGTGTTGTTAACCACGACAGTATTCCCTAAGATTATGAGTACACCATGTTCACCGTGTACATTCTGAAAGGAATACCTGTAGTCAAGAGTCAGTTAGGACAGATCCCGCTACTGAAGAACAATGACATCAACTTGGGTGACCAAAAGAACTACGCCATGTTGGTGCCCCACTGCTATCTCACAAAGATAATTGGAAAGAAGCCTCGCCTCGTCTCACAACCATAGATTAAGGAGTTGGCATAGTCCACCATGCTGAATGTGATGAAGATCCCTCATTTTGGCCGCCACTAGAAGGTTAATGCTTGCTTTAAACTCCTCCTGTCATGCTATCATGGCAGATACCTGTGCCTCTACCAAAGGATTACTATGGATCCAACGTTGATCCACCAGATTACAGGATTGAGTGTGAAGGGACTTGACCCTCAATAGTTTTATCCAGGGAAGGCTTCCGACCGTTCCTTGGTACAGCGCATCAAGGAAGCTTACGGAGAAGTAGAAAAAGGAAAGAGAGGGTACAAGTTAGCCTCTATATAGGATGGTGAAATTCTCCTTTCTTTCCAACTCATAGCTGGCAAGCTCGTAATGAAGAACCACCCCACACAGGTCACCGGTTTTGTGGTGGACCTTACAGAAAAATGTGTGGAGGGCATGCAGATCAACTGGGCAAAATACCTCGTCAATGAGTTGGAGAAGGATTGTCGCGAATACCAGGATTTGGGATATGAATTCCATTACAGTTGGTTGATCATTTTGATCACATTTGTCACTTGGAAAATTCCTTAAGGAGCCACCTTCCCAATGATCGAACCCTAGTAGTAGTTGGTCGCTCGGTTTTCCACCGTATGGTACACCAATGACATGATGAAGTAGTGGCATTCCAACACTGTGTTTCATGCATACTATCAAATCATTTCCACACATGACACCTTGCACCCTACACCAATACATACCAATAGGAAAGTTCCATGTAGATCCACATTTCATCTACATCACTGCGCGTCAAGACAAGAACCAGGAAGAGTTAAAATCGTACTACAAGCTAATAGATGAAGACATGGAGCAGATTACAAAGGAGTGGACAGAGGAATTTATTGTACCTATTCCCAATGTAGAACTCTCTGACACTGACACCATAGGAATCCCCATAGTCACCCAATTTGAGCATGTCGTACAGTACAGTGGAAGAAAAAATAGGAGGAAGTTCAAGATATATAAAGCGATGAGGACGGAAACGCTTTTGAAGATAACGGGTATGTCTTGCTTGGAGGAGGAGGAGAAGATGAAGAAAAAGGAAAATGAGGGGATGAAGAAGAAGAGAAAGGAGGAGGTGAATCTACACCGTCGAAAGACCCCCCTACTAGAATAGTCACACCACAAAAGAGGAAGGTTTCTCCAAAGAAACCTTCAGCAAGAAAGATGACGTGCACTAATAAGCCATAGTTAGAGGCCATGCTCACTGAGGACGATATCATTTTGGTCTGCGGAGCTATGGAGGATGCTTCTAAGCACATCTTGCAAAGATATGAATAGAAGCAGGAGGAGCTACATGGAAGGATCAAGAGGGAACTAAAGGAAGTACACCAAGTTGTTCGTTTAGCCCTCGCAGTACCCACTGCACCTTCCTCGTCACAGACTCCAGAATTGGGGGATGAACCAACCCAATTGAGAATACTGGTGGATGCAACAGAAGATCGACTTCAGAGATTCCAAGAAGAGAAGGAGAAGGCTACAAAAACCTTAAAGCAGGAGAAAGAGGAAATACTAGTGCAATTAAGAGTAGCACAGGACAAGGTAGCAGCCCAGGAAAGTGAGAAAGCAGAGCTTTAGGAGAAACTCTAGGAGGAAAAGGCCCAGCTACAGAGAGAAAAGGAGAATTTTCTCGCAGAATGGACCATAGTCAAAGAAGTAGTGAGTACAGAATGTCAGTCTGTGTCAAGCTTGGCACAGGAGGAACAAGAGTCAGTCGAGGCTCAAGTAGTGAAGCTCGTTGAGACCCTCCAGTAGCTTCAAACCAGGATAACAGACTTGGAGGCCCAAAGAGTACCGAGGATCTCGCAAGAGGTGCACGATCAGAGGGAGGCGACCACTAAAAAGACACTAATAAGGATAAGAGCCCTTGCCTCATAATGAAAAAAACTGAGTGATAGAAGTGCACAAGCATACGAACGCGTCGCTGAGGATTTGAAGCTAAGGAAGCTGGAAGCGCAGTTGCAGGAGGTGCAACAATAAGAATTTTTCATGCAGGCACAGATGAAGTTGCTCACTACGGTAGAAATAATGAAGAGATCCCAGGATTAGCGCACAGTACAACAACAGATCACTTCCATCCAGTGCAAGGTAATGGAATTCACATGAAAGCTACAACCTGTGCAAGACGAAGCTTGCAAGGTGTTCGAAGAGATTGATGGACAGGGCTCATAACGGGAACAAGTGGTTGCAACAGTAGAACAATGCCTGGAAGGGCCTGTTACAAAAAAGATGATCCAGGAGCTCACTAAGCAGGAGGCATAGGCGAAGCAGCAAGTCGAGGCAGCTCGAGTTAATATCAAGGCCTTCGAAGCAACATTGTTTGCACCTCAGTGAATTGGGACGAGCCACAGGTGAGTGTTGGGGGCTTGTTGGCCCTCAACCAGGTTTTGAGGAAACATTGTCCAGAGTTGGCCCAATTTGGGAGTTCGACACATTGGTCAAGGAAGGAGCATGGATTATTTTAAGGATGGAAATTTATTTTAAAATGTAGAAACCTTGGCGAATCTTACTAATACTTCATATGCCAATTATAAATGGTTGGCAATATTTTTGTAAAAACATTCAAATTTCTAAGGATTTTATATAGTTTGTATAATTTTTTGGCGATTTTTAAGGTAAAATAATTTTATCCTATAGAATTTGGGCGAATCATTTTTATAATGGCGAATCCTTTTTTGGGAAAAACCATGGAAAATTATCCCATGAGTGAAATTTAGCCCCTAAAATCATCCTTGGGAAGGAGTGCCCAAGCGGAGATGATATCATGGATATCACTTATTTTGCGGGCTTTGTAAGGGGTTATTTAGGGTTTTTGTAATGGGTTATTGGATGTTGGCCCATGGGGTTTTCCCATGTTTGGCTCTATTGTAAGGGTTTGTAAAAGTATAAATAAAAGAAGAATGTATGGTAGAAGTAGAGTGTTTTTTAGTACTCTTTGGAGCTAAGTGAAAGTGATCCAAGTGGCTTTGTGCAAGGGAAGGAATGTGTGTTAAGGCTTTGTGCTTGATAGAGAGTTGGCTCTGTGCCTTGACCTAGTTTTGGAAGGAGGATTTGGTGCTCAGTGCACAGATCTTATGTCTGGTGCGAAGCTCGACTCTGTGGCTTAGTGCACAGGAGTAACTGAATGTAAGAGATTGACGAATAATAAATAGGCGAAGAGGTTGGGCGATGTATCCCCACACTGGGGTGAACCACGTACATCTGGTGTCTTATGGTTTTCTTTGTGCAATGTTATATCTGTTATGTTTTTCTTAGTGCTTAGATTAAATGTGTAATGAATATGTATGTGTTGCTTAAAAACATTGCTTATGTTAGAATGCTAGATCTGATTCAGAGTGCTAAGTGATAAGTGGTTGAAGTGATTAATCAATGTTATTACTACACTAGATCTATCTTAGATATGTTCTACGATGTTCATAAGGTGAATAAACTAATGTATGTCACTTCCTAAGCGTTAACAGAATACCCTAGGAAGTGTTATTATCATATATATGTGTCCCAGCTTGGTTACAGACACCTACGTCCTATAACCCCTCTGCTTCTACCTTGGGTGACACTTCGCCTACCTTGCAGGTGTTGCCAAAAGGGCCTGTAGTTGGGGTTTTGTTGGTGCGTTGTTAAGTGTTGAACCCTGGGTCTTCCCGTGTGCCAACAACCCTAATAAAAAAATGGGATGCCATTCCTTGGGTTGGGTAGGTCAATACGAACAGAGATGGTGGAAATCATGATAGTTGTAGGAGAATGCATGGCCAACATGGTTGGTGACATGTTCAAGACTCCAGGAGTCTGGCTAATCTCAGGATTTTAGAATATTTGGTCACAGTATAGTACAATGATGTTCAACAAAGATCGTCGATCGTCGAATTCTGAACATTTGACAAAGATCGTCGATCACCGAAATGCCAAAAGTGTAGGAAGTTGACCATTGATTATCGATTGCTGAATGCCAGAAAGGGGACGTTCAATGTACAATTCCGAATACCGATCATCTAATGGCTAAGGCCACTTGGTGAGATTTTGGGACTTCGGGGATTAGGAAAAATGAGTGTTCAACGTCGAACGTCGAAGACCCCAACTAACATCGTCTGGGTAACTTCAAGAGGCCTTAACTTGTAGACTAGAGCTCATATTTTAGTGTGGTGGAAATTGTTAGAAAGCTTGTGACAAGAAGTAACCCATGAAGATCCCAGAATTAGGATTTGAGATAGTTAGGAGGAACAAAAATTTGATGCCCCATCCCTAGAAAGGGTATTTATGGGTTGGGTCTATTAAACATTGGTATCAAAGCATGGCAACAACACTTGGCATGCTTGGGCTCATGCACGAGTCACATAAAATATTATTAGAGACTTTACGGGGTAACACTCTACCTTACCCTTTTTCTATAAGAAACATGTTTGAACCTCTAGTGAATAGAGGAATGAAACCATCTTTTGTTGATAGATGTTTTGAAAGTTCACATTGTATGTTGTTAATGTTTCCAAATAAATAAGTTGACTTTACTTTGTAATGATATGTGTTGTTCATGAATTATTAGATTAGTAACTAGCAGGAAATGTATTATCAACGCTCAAGCAATCAATGAATAGAAGGAAAACTACAACTTAAGGGATGATGACACACTATGAGTTGGGGGAGAGCTCCCACAATAGAGAGAAATAATCTAAGGAAAGGAGGGCGGTGGAAAAACCTCCATATTTGGCCAAAACTGTAAGAAGTTTCATGGAAGAATTATAGAGTTATAAGGCTGACAATGAAAGGTTGATCAAGGAGCAGGAAAAGAAGACTGGAATTAATGCAATCCTACTGCAAATTCTATTAGATATACAAAGGAAACTACAACATGGTCCAACTGCTAGTCATGTGGACATGCACCATACTATGAAAACTCCAAGTACACATAAGATTCAAAATCATGGTCTGGAAAGTGGCCACACCGGTAGGAGCACCTCAAGGAAGTCTCAATAGGGAGTCAAGAAACACTCATTGAAATGTCTCTCTAAGGACACTGACAACTCCAAGGAATATTCTAGTGGAAAACTAGTTCCCATTCTCAAAGGAGAGGAAAGAAGAGGAAACATTCCAAGAGTCGTGACCCTGAAGAATTCAAGAAATCCAAACCAACCACCTTTGATGGAGAGATTAAGAAGGAGGAAGAATAAGAAGTTTGGCTACTCAGATTGAAGAAGTACTTCAGAGTTCATGACTACTCTGAGAACTTAAAGGCTCGGATAGCCATTTTCAACCTGAATGGGAAAGCTTCCATTTGGTGGGAGCACCTTAGGAATGTGAAAGGAATCCATGAGAAGGACTTGTCATGGAAACAATTTGAGAAATACTTCAAGAAGAAGTATCTGTCAGAAAATTACTTTGATGGGAAGACCAAGGAATTCTATGAACTCAAGATGGGACAACTCACCATAGGTGAGACTATCAACAAATTTCTCGAGCTAATGAGGTATTTTCCCTACATAAAGGATGAAAAGGTAAACATGCAATGATTTACTAGTGGATTACCTCATTCTTACCTGGACAGAATTGAGTTTGATGAGTCAAATACTCTAGAAGACACTCTTCAAAAAGAAAGGTATTTCTATGAGCAATTAAAGAGTAATACAAAACCCCATGAAGACTGGAAGAAGAAAAACAATTTGAGATTCAAGAAGAAGGGGTTTAAACCCTCGAGATTTAAGAACCATGGGAAGAGCTCTAGAATGAGCCTTCCTACTAGAAGTGTTGTAACACCCTGTTTCCCCCAGTTTGTAAAAATAACTGGACTGGCTAGAACCGTGGCAAACTCATGAATGTGAATATGTGATGTGAATGGACCTTATGGAAAAGGTCAATTAATGTGAATAACATTATGAATTATATTGAAGGACTGCTGAGAGGGGATGTGCAGAAAAAGAGACCACGATGGCGGTGGAAGGCACCTGGAAAGGTGGCGTTAACTTCCACCGAGAATTAATACCGTATTTGGACTTCACTAGCCCAGAGAACCAAAAGTGGCTCGCTGGCCCCGAATTAAATGTCTCATAGGCTRGCAGGTTGATGGCTCCTCAGGAATTAATGAGGAATGGGGAGGTGAACCGCCCATTCGTAGAGCCATCATGATTGACCAATGCGAGGGAAATCACGCCACACGCAACCTCGCAAGAGGATAAGGYGTGGGGTAGAAGCGATGGGGGCAGATGTGAGGGGAGAACTCTAGCATTATGCAGAGTGAGTGATAGCAGAGAGAAAGGAGAGTAACCTTCGCTCCTAGTCACTGGCAGACAGAAACACAGTCTCACAACATCGTGTTCTTAGCTCGGAGGTGGCTAGTGGTAAATCCGCTGGGAGTCACTGAGCCTACGGTTGGGTGGAAACGAGCACCCCTCTTAGCAGTTGGTTAACCCCTGGTGTTATTTTTGATAAGTGTTTTTCCTTCCGCATCTTAAAATATATGTATTCTGATAATTATGCTCATAAGCTGTGAAACTGTGAATGATTTCATTATAAGAATGTTTGTATGGTGTTTTGATCAATACTAGTAGTTGTATATTTGTATGTAAAGACTATGTATGGATTATGTCCTCATGAATTGCTATTTATATGCTTACCGACCTAATTCAGACTGCATGTCTAATTTGTGGGAGAAAGGTACTCGTATATGCCTCAGATAGCACCGTGGGTAAACCTCCCCATAGAGATACCCTCCTTGAAAATCCCATCAAGAATTGGGAAAGACAATTTGAAGGCGTAAGACCTTAGTAACCCTACACGAGGAGGAATGATCCTCTTGAAAACCGAAGATGACCATATAAGGAAGAAGTATCAAATCGACAGACGAGGTCCTCTCGGGAGATCTGTGGTCACTCAAGATCGTCAGATCGGAGGAAGAAGTTGGAAGGTTAAGTTCCTTATCCCTGATAGGTGAGGATAGATGGATGAGATTCCATCGGGAAATCTGCGGAGACACCTAACCATTAGATTGGTAGGAGAAGGTAAGGTGTTAAAAATACCTTACCCCTTTGTTTTTTGTGTCTTCGTGGGTAGTGAGGAATTTGGGATCGTAGATCTCCAAGGTCCATGAGCGTATCTGGACCGTGGATGTTTTCCCACGTCCAGGTAGTCGTGGAAGAGTGCACGGTTAGGAACTAATATGATTCATCAGATCTCGGCTGAAAAACCTGACAGCCGTTGGATCTGTCAGGAGTTACCCGAGGGTTAAGACTCCAGTGTATAGGGGTGAAAAACCCCGGAATAGATCTAAGTCGTCCGATTAACGGAGGCCACGTGTCAAGAGATCACCCATTTCGGGAAACCAGGAGTCGGGAAATTGGGAGTCCTGTTGACAAGAGATTGGGACTTTCCATTCTGGAAATCCTGGAATAGATCTGAGCCATCCGATTGACGAAGGCCACATGTCGTAGATCTCCCATTTCGGGAAATCGAAAATCGCGGAATCGGGATTCTTGTTGACAAGAGTTTAGGATTTTCCAAGCTGAAAACCCCAGGATAGATCTGAGCCGTCTGAATGATGGAGGCCATGCGTCGTGAGATCTCCCATTTCAGGAAATCGAGAATCGTGAGATTGAGAGTCCTAGTGACAAGGGATCGGGACTTTCAGGGGTGGAAACCCCGGAGCAGTTGTGGACCATCCGATTTAAGGAGTTGACATGTTGAGAGATTACCCGTTTCGAGAAATAGGAGATCGGGGATTCGGGAGTTTCGTTGACAAAAAATTAGGCTCTTGCCTTGACAAATCCTAACCCATAATGACGAGATGATAGAAGGTGGCTAAGTCCTGATGATCGAACGAGATTCCTTCGAGAATCATGACTGTCTGATGTGAGGAAGCGATGTCGGTTTTAAGCTGGGGCGTGAATGTGCAATTAGATAAGTAACGAGCAGATCTGGATGGCAAGAGTCCACCCGCCCAGATCTACAACTGAGGTTTCATTCCGGAGCCCCGTTGCCATTCTTCCTTTAATGGGGGCAGGGGGGGTCTAGAATTGGACGCGCAACNTGTGGAGTGTGAAGTGGGTCCCCCTCCTATCCTGTCGACTACCGTGTCGCAATTCCCCCTCTGCCACCTGTACTCCACTTAACCATGCAATGGGGCCTGTTCTCATTGGCTGATCTCTAGCCTTGTTGGGATTCATCCCTATTAGCCGGTCGCTAGCCCTGTCAGGGTTCAGCGGTTGCAAAGCCGAATGGTTTGACACTACCGTAGCGCTGAGATGCGAAATACAATGGACACTCAGTTCATTTGAACTGTGATCGTGACCCGCGATCACATGGGAATGGAGAGAGAGAGAAAGAGCCAGCTTACGCTGGGCCTCCATGGATATTTAGGGCTTCTGATTCGGCAAAAGACCAGAAAAATCCAATTTAGGTAATGGGTATGTGACAAAGTGGTATCAAAGCATGGTTACAACACTTGGCCTACTTGGGCTCAGGCATGAGCTGCGTGAGAAGACATTGTCATCTGCGTTTTCTCCTTAAGAAGAAGGATTGCAAGATGAAACTGTAATCTAGGAC
>JASDQU010099883.1:258578-270854 GCA_032191745.1 Picea mariana | reverse complement strand
GAGAACCTCGCAGGTGGCCTTAGGCTCACCTGCGAGAATGCCTCATTCTCGCAGGTCCCGTGAAGCCTTCCTGCGAGAATGGCAGTGCGCAAGTAGGGCTTGAAAAATCAAATGAAAATGACTTTTTAACCAATGAAATTGCAAAATTAAACCATGAAAATGCTAAGGACAAAGAGCCTACCTTACTGTCACTGACGGCTCGCTGAATGGATGATCGTAGCTCCCGCAATCTGACGCCGAACTTGGAGGGTAAAAGAGGGGTTTTTTGAGCTCAATAGTGGAAAGGTAAAAATGATGTGGTAAAAAGAGTATTTACTCCTTTTTATTTACTTTTACTATGTCATTTAGTTTTTTATGATTATTTATCTATTAAACCCTAATCCCTAATGTCATGTTGAGTGTAACTCTTGCAGGTGTGATGACTTTGATGATCAAATACAGGGATACGGACATGTTTTTCTTTGTCATCACGTGTTTTTGATTGTTTTTTTATGGTTTTTATATAAAAACCTCGAGCGTGGTATTTGTTTGTTCCTGCGCTCATAAATACATGAGAACATGATTGAGCATACTTTTATCATTTTTTTCGGCTCAACAAAGTTATACGAAAAAGGAACCCCTCTGGAGTCCTCTTTAAGCTCTTTTCGGACTCTCTAAACATGAAAAGATCGTCGAGCGACCTTGCTATTTTCACACTCGATAAAGTATTTGAAGTACACGTCTGGTGAGCGATAATTTATCTCTTTTTCAGTCTCATCCAGACTATTTTATGAAAAAGGAACTGAGAGAGTTCTCTTTTAAGCGTTTTTACAGACTCTATAATCATGAAAAACCTTCGAGTTTTCTATCTCTGAACTCGTTAAACAAACATTGACAGACCATGATGGGACCAAACCACTCCTTCTTAGGGTTCGTTAAACATACTCTGAGGGACTCGTACGAAGGATGAGCTTACATCAACAAGCATATGTTATCCTCCTCAAGCTTGCGTAAAAATAAAGAGGTACTTGCCAGAAATGGTGGGGGGAAATTTGGGAAAGGGATATGTTTTCATCTTCGTATTGATTGGCAGTAAGTGTCTCTCTTGAACATGACACCCCCTATTCATCACATTTGAAGTCGGTTTGGGAAATCCATTTATCTCTCATTCGATTTGCTACAAGGTCATTCCCTGTGTCATCTTTGAGTCAATGCTGCCAAATCATTGGTCGTTTCGTTCATATGTTCAAGAGAAGTCCATCTGAAACCTATATTGAGTTTCCCATATGCAGTTATCCATTCTCTCTATGTCAGCCTTCCCTGTGTCCAGTCCAATTCACATCATACTCTATTTCACCTTCAAAATCTGTTACTCATTTCGTGTCATTGATGGGGGATACATCAAGGCCCTCCTGTGATGAGCTTTGATCCATCGACTTCAGCTCATTATCCAGAATCAAGACTTAGAAATTAATTGGTACCTTGGAACTTGCATGCCTCAATGGCAAGTTTCCTCACTTTCGACAGTGGATTTACATCATTAACCCCTGATCGCAAGATTCCATATGATGTTTGACTTCAACTCATTCATTCACACTCGATGGATTGTACTAGGGTACCTTGGGTGTCATTGACATCAATGGTGATTTCCCTTGCACTTGTTAATGGCTTCATCAATGACCAGCAATCAAGTGGTTTCTGCCATGTTGGACTTCAACACATGTAATCACATGGTTAGATTCATACTTTGGGCGATGAGATTGAAGACCCTGGACATAATCTCTTTTGTCTAGGTTGTGATGGAGTATGTATTATTTGCGACACATAGATCCACTGTGTATGTCTCGTGGCTATGTTGTCTCAATTTGAAATTTCTCGCATAGATCCACAGTGTATTCCTGGTGGCTATGCTATATTTTGACGACATGGATCCACAGTGTATGATTGGTGGCCATGAACCACGTCTACAATGTCATCAGTCTGTGATCTAAGTATGGGAATGCCTACCTCAGAATTGGTATATATGATATTCTGCAGATGATTGGTTGTTCGCAGGATTCTGATTAGGTCTGCTCTTGGTTTCTGACACACACATGCAGCTTACAAAGTCTTTCATTTGTCATTGGTTCCAACCTCATACTTTGGGGGGCATTCTGTTACCCATGATTTTGTTCATCATGATGATGTATTGATGATGGTGTACTCAGGCTCTTCATAAAAAATTTCTCCTAAGAAAAGTTACTTTCTTCTCTTTCCAGAAATATCATTTTTGAAGAAGGTTCGCAGGTTACTAGTATATTTGCCTACGAGAATGCCTGATTCTCGCAAGCTGCCTTAAGCCGAGGTGTGAGAAGTTCACACTATGTTGAACTGCTAGAGTGAGAACTCTTCCTAAAGCATGGAAAAAGATGAATTCTCGATGTTTCTAGAAGGAAATCTTCTAGAAGGATGAGTTGGCATTCGAATGGTTATCCTAGTACTGGATTGCCTGATATTTTGAGATCATTCTTATCCAAGTAACTAATTCATTCTCTCTTATATATTGAGGGAATTCTCATGGAAAAGGTTAAGAAAGATTCATTGGAGAATTAGTGAAAGAATTGTGTGAAGGACTGAAGCTTGAATAGCAGCTTGGAGACTCTAGCAAGTCTATCAAGAGGATTTGATCTTCTTCATACAAGGACTGAGCAAGTGTGTGTGTCGGAGCCAAGATCCATCAAAAGGAAGTTTGCAACATCAAGGCTCAGGTTGTAAGCTTTACTTTCCATTAATATGATACAGTGGCATGTCCCTTTCCCATAAAGCTAATCTCACTTTATTGTGTAATTCCTTGATCATACACATAGGTTGACTATTGAATATATATTGTTCTATCTTCACTCTGGTTGGTTTGTGTTGTCTTGGTATGGAATTCACAAGAGCACTGGAGTAAAGCAGGAGAAACAAAGACCCTAGGAAGCGATAATAAGGTATGTTACTTGTTCCTTCCTCCTAGTTAATTCAATGGTCAAAACCTAGGGAAAGAGTCATGTCCTGTCCTGTTTTTTTCTAGATCCAGGTGGATCTAGGGAGATCAGTTAGTGTCTGCACCTACCGATTAGTCCAATAACAGGCCCTATGGAAGGTTTCCCCTACATTAATTAACCCAAAGGGTATACATTTATAAGCAAAGTTTCCCCACTTGGTTTGGAAGGTAGTTTTCAAGCGATCCTCTTCTGAAACTAGAACCTGGTTGTAACCTTAGAAATCATCCAGTAAGGAGAAAATCTCGGAGCTAGAGATGGTATACAAGATTTTCTCCATTGGCGGGACTGGGTAGTTGTCCTTTTTTGAAGCTCTGTTAAGGTTTCTGAAATCTAAGCATAGGCAAATCTCCCTAAATTTGTTTCTTACAGGAAGCAAATTTTCTACCCATGCAGAGTGTTTAACCTGGAAGATAATTTTGGCATCTAATAGTTTCTTTAACTCTTGACACATGAGAGGTTCCAAGGATGGGTGGTACTTTCAAAGATTCTATTCTAAGGGTTTCACTTAAGGTTTTAATAGGATAATATGTTGAATGATACAGGTATGATAGGTTTTCAGATCTTGATAGGACCATGCAAAGACATCTTGATATTGTTTGAAAAGTTTGAGATAGGACTTCCTTTCCTCTCTAGATATTGTCTTGCCGATATTTACATTCATGGGGTTTCTCGGGGTTCCTATATTTATAGTTTCATGCATGGGACAAGAACTCCCCATCTTTGCATTCTTTGGCCCTTTAAATCTTTCCCTCGAGTCAAAATGGTTTTCTAAATTGGCTATTCCCTTTGATATCATGTGAGACCTTGGTTTATAAGTCGGTTGATCTGTCTGAGGATCGATTTCTGCTGATTTTTCTTGGAATACTTCATCGTCAATAGCCAAGTCTTTAAAATTATCCTGATTGGTCAAAAAATGTATAATTTGTTCATCTCCTTCAAATACCTTCCAATTCGAAATATTGTTAGGCACCGATGGTTTGTAGAGTAGTTCCACGGTGAAATGAGAGGCTTCATAATATTCTAGAGGTTATAGCCTTGAGGCAGCGGTGGCCAGAGAATCAATAATAATATTCTTTATTCTGGGGATGATTGTAATGTTAAAGGCTTCAAAATGATCTACTAGCTTGTGCACTTCTTATTGGTAATTCCTTAGGTGTGGAGAGTTGCAATGTATAGTATTCCTTACTTGTCTAACGATGATTTTAGAATCTCCAAAAACCTTCATTTCTTTAACATTTATGTCCATGGATTTCTTTAGCCCTTGTACTAGAGCTTCACACTCGAAGATATTGTTTGTGCATTTGAACTCAAGTCTACAGGACAGAAAATATCGCTTACCTTTTGGATCAATGAGGATGCACCCTGCCCCTGACCCTTCTTGTGATTTGGAGCCATCAAAGTATAAGGTCCAAACTTGTGGGAAAAACCTATCAGTTTCCTTTTTCTTGTCACTTTCCTCTTCTCCTTTTGTTTGTTATGTGATTTCTAACATAGATTCTTTGCATAAGAGGAGTTATTCCACCATTTTTTTTAGTTTCTTTTGAAAAATAATTTTGGAGATTTGAGTAAGAGGGACATTAGATGAGAGATGGGAGAAATTCCTGAAGTCGGAGTTATAGTAATAATTTCCTAGCACTAGGAAATCTGTCGATGAGAGTTCATTGAGGGTTTATAAGTCATTGACCGTATGTTTTAGATATCTTTTCATATCGATCTTGATCATGTTTATGTGCCCCTTTAATGGCAACCAAAGGTGAGCCCAGTCTATAATAAAGTATTTGTTTAACCTCTCAGACTAATCTCGACTTAATAACAATCCATAAGCTTCTAGGATATCTACAACGATGATGTCGATTACTTACACAAATTTAGGGTGTGTCGCTATTATGATCATTACATCTTTGAGTTCTCCCATGACCTTCACCTGGGTTCTTTCTAATTTTATAACCTGTTTATCACTATTGAGAGGAACTACATTTAATTTTTTGAAAATATACAATGGCATAACATTAGAGGATGCTCCCGAGTCAACTAAACAATTATGGAGATTTATGTTGAAGACTTCAAATGTCAATGGGAATGGAAAAACAAAAGGTTTCCCCTTCTTATCTTCAGAGAAAGTCTTCACAATTGGTTTATTCCTTAGATATGTGGGAGTTAGACTTCCTCCTTGGTCGGTGCTTGTCGTAGGGTTGTCTACTAACCTTAATTATTGCAGCAGAAAGTCCTTTTGCTGAGGGATTCTACACATGTCCATGATCGATATGTTTTTTTTCAACTTCTTCAAATCTTCTACTACGTTGTAGTCCATCTTGGGTGATTCTCGTGTTGGATGTTTATATGGTTTCTTTGGGGAGAAAAAGGTTCTTTCGAGTGATCGGGAGCTGGTTTTCCTCCCAAAGTTTGGGTAGTAGTAAGATCGTTTGAGGTAGGTTGACCTCTACTTTGTGTTTTCACAGCTAAGACTTTTGTTGGTGGTTATTGAACCTCAAATAGATCATCAGAGGGCATTGGTAGGTCAGGGTCCCATATTAACATGGTTGTTTCTTCTGGTGGATCAACGTCTTTTTGATTGACAATATTAATAGTTGATCCACTTGATTGTTCAGTGAGGGAGGCATCATCTAGAAATCGATTGGCCATCAAATTAAAGGCATGCACCCATTGAGGGAAGTATCTTTTAGAGTGATTCTCTTGATGATAGGTACAGAAAGAGTCGGATGCTACATTTCCCAGATCAATGTTTAAGTTGGTTGGGGGAGGTTCAATTGATTTGAAAGGCATGTTTCTTTTAAAAACGGGTTTATGAGGACTCTGGCCTTGGTTTCCCTCTCCTGTGTTTCTCTTCATGTCTATGATTTCATTTGAAAACTTCTTGACCATGCATTGTAGGTCCTCTATGTCCCCACTTCCCTTTTCGAGACCTTGTTCTATTTTTTTCCCTGGGGGTCTAGTCAGTAGTAGTCCTCTCCTAGGAGGAGGTTGAGCTTATTTTTTAACTAATGAGACCTGGCCTTCTTTACATCCCTTCATTTGGAACTCTATCATTTTGTCTTCTTCAAAATTATCAGCGAAGGTTGGTTTGGAAGCCTTTTTCATAAACATGGAAATAGAAGGTGGGAGAGAATTAGCATATACCTTGATTTGCAATTCCTTATTAGGTTTAGCTTCGGGTTGGAATTTTGTTAAGCATGTGGTGAATATTTGATTGAAGTCTTTAACTGTTTCCTTTGAACTCATGGTGGCGACAAATAACTCATCCATCAAAGCTCCTGTAGTAGTTTCTTTTGCAAATTTATCTAGAAAATCCTTTTGAAACTTCGTACAACTAGTTATGGATCCTACAAGAAGTTAAAATACCATGTGGAGATAGAATTCTTGAAGGTGTAGGGGAAAATCCTGCAAAATATGTCTTCATGTTGGACATTCATCAGTCTGATAGCTAGTATGAATTTTTTGATATGGTCTTCCGGCAATCCTGAGGTTTCAGGGTCAAATTTAGGGATTAACTTCTCTAGATGTCAGGGAAGGTTATGTACTCATTTAGGTATGGCCAAAGAAAATTTGGCCAACCAACGTTAATTATTCTGAGGTGGGTTTCCCCTTTCTTCATCATGGACATTGTTATCTTCCATGTCCTCAGATCCTGAGTTGAACCCTTCTTCTTCTTAAAAATCATTGGGCTCGGAGAAGTTGTCAGCTGGTGTTTCAGGGATCAGATTAAGAGGATGTTTGATTTCGGTGAGGTCGAAATCTATCAGGGATTCTACTCTTTGCAAAAAAGCCTAGTCAAGGGACTTAACCACTGTCCTATTTTTTTTTTTCTTTAAGGAAGTAATGGCGCTAAGGGCAATGTGTCAATCTATCAGGTGTAAGATATTGTGATTATTCTGAATTGGTTCAATTCCTTGCGAGGAAGAGCATAGGATATATCAGGGAACATATGTTCTTCCTTGTGTTGGGATGATGTTACGAGGAAAATCTTTCTATGGCTAGGGTGAACCACGACATATGGAAATGACTGCATAAATAAACTCTATCACAACAACATGCTATATAAACCAATGTGAAAGAAATATAAGAAAGATGCCTACCTCATCCATATGTTCAATGATGTCCACTATTGAGCACTTTGACCCAAAGCTAGATGCCTACAACAAGTTCTCAACAAACAAGATAAAACAAGCATATGGTGAAAATATAAAAGGTTAGCACATTAGATAGCATAATCCATCGATATACATAGCAAATATGCCCATGGATAATAATACATATATTTGCAAGATATAAATTTGACGGGAAAGGAGTATATCTATTAATAAATGATCAACAGATGTGAAAATATTATAGACTTCCATGTTGACACGGTTCAGAACCAATAAACTGAGTTTGTTCCAACTGGGCCTCCACCAGTTCAATTCTCCACCAAAGGAGAGCTCATATAAGGGAGAAAAATAGGTTCTCCATCAATAAGGGAAGAGATTTGGGGCTGAACACTATGTTCAGACTTAAAGGACAAAGGGATGCAGACTCAATATGAAGTAAATGATTTCTCCAGAGTAACTTTTCTCTCAAAATTGAATACTTTCTCCTTTTCCTTGGCTTGAAATTGACTTCTTTATATCCTTCAAAATGCAACTGAAGGGTTGAGTTGGAGCATTTCTAGTATGTGGAAGGCCAAGGATCAGAGATCTCCTATCATGGCATGGAAAACCGACATTTAATTTTGATTTTTTGGCACAAATCCCGATGTACACGGGTTGTAGTGGAGTAGCCTACATATATGCTTATTGTATAGGGTGAAAGATTCATACACGTGGAAAAAACTATATTTTTGTCTCTGGACTTTAGTAACAGGGAAGACAAGTCTGCATAGGGAAATCAAATAAGGCCCTCTCTGCAAGATTGCATAGGGTGAGGAAAATCTTTCTCTAATAGATGCCCCCTAATGTGTGAGGTTAGAGGAGAATTTGCGATGGCCGAAATACATTATGAATAACCCAGAAGTGAAGTGGTAGGGAACTAACTAGATGAACTTGATTTCTCATTACATTCTGCACTGGATTTTCCTACTTGGATACYAAAAATACATTGCAGATCCATGTGAAAATATACCAAATAAGTGTCCATGGCCATGAATAGGCAAATACAAATGCAGTTACATGCCAATAGATGTCATAGTCACAAACAAGGCCCAATAGAATCAGTCTCAAAACCAATTTGAAGATATATGTATACCATGGAGTAKAATATGATCTCCCATGATCACTGAAGTCATATAGGTACTGGTCCAATGAAAAGGAAGAAACAACTCAGGGAAGTTGTCACCACATAGTGATGTCTTAAAGTCTTCTACATAATCTGTCAAAGGTGCAAGGCTACATTATCTGAATAAAGGATTTGAGGTCGAACACAATGAAACATCGTTTGATTATGGGTCATTGAGGTATATCGTTAACAAACATGAGACATCCTATCGATAATAAAAGTAGGTATCAAGGCACCGAGTACATTCTTACAAGTGTGAATAGAGGAGTTGGTGCTGAACACCTAAAGAATCTATCGATCCAGAGACATTGATGTATTCCCAACTGTTGATGGCGAGAGAGGCTTCCACTGGTGACTACAAGCCTCAAGGTACTCATAAGAGTCTAGGTCTCGTTTCCAGAATAAATGGGTTGAATTCGATGGAAAGAGACCCACTGAAAGGAGAGAATTAAGGCATCTCTCATTATTCAGCATGAGGTACAAAGAAGGAGCTTCATGATTTGGTGGAGATCGTACGAAGAACAATTTCACAAACCAGTGACCCTGTGCATATTTAGTGTGTGCCAAGTACAAGTGGTACACGAAAAAGACCCTCTGAATAACATCTAATGATGAAAATTACTCACCAAGGTGAGGAAACCACCAATAAGGCTAATGGCATCCAAGACACTACATGAATCCAAATGTGTGAATAGATGTTTTGTTGTCGAACACAAGGGAAACCACCCAGTCAACGACCAATGATGAAATGTCAACTGTTGGGTTCAAGGTTACCTACCAATGATGAAATTAGGGCTAGGGTGCATGATAGGACTACAAAATCATGTGATTATGAGACAAGCTGATCCAGGGGATCAAATTTTGCTCAAAATTTAAAGTTCTCTAAATTTCTTCAAATCGAACGGGTATGTAGGCCTCATCATCACGAACCCAACGCAACTCATTCTGGTTCAAACGGACGTTGGATGAGTAAGATATCGCGTTCTGTTCAAATCATCAAACATGCAAAAAAAAAAGTGTTAACTGTATAGTCCGTACATTCCATACGGATGTTGATGTTGCAGGTCCGTACGACACATGGAAGATCCTAAGTTGGTAGGGTCGTGTGACAAATGGCAGGTGTTGGTTGGCAATTGTGTGGACGAATCATTTCTTGACATGTGGCATTGTGGCGAATGGATTGGTGACACATGGCCCAAACAAGGGCCGCCACGTGTCACCTGGGTAATGGTTAAAATTTATGTAGTTGGTAGGACTCGACCTCGCGACCTTCGGGTAGGGGAAGAGCCTTGGGAAGGGTCGCCCAACAAGTGCACCCACCGTTGTTTCTTATTATATATATGGTATTAAATTTATTTGAATTGCAATATGTTTTGATTTGGGCACGGTCTGGGCCAGGACTAAACCCCGACCCTTGGTCAAATATATATATACGATATAACCACCACCGTGCATGCACATTCAAACCATGCATGCTTGACACTTGGCACGTTACCATGGTTTTAAACATTGGCCCTTTCTATTGTGCGAGTGCGGTCGTATGGTAAGACACATGCCGAATGGTTTGGCGGTTAGGGGCTAGGAGCGCCTTAACCATCCTACAGTTTACATGGTTTTACGGTTGCACCTGGTGATAGGTTTTAGCATGGAAATGAGCATGGGTGCTAGGTTGGACACACACAGGTGCAAATTGTCGATCCAGAGACAACAAGTTTGAAGGGGAACTTCCAGGAAGCCTATCTTCTTCAATTTTTGGCCAAATCAGGTGCCGAAAAATCCCAGCTAGGGGTTTTTGGACTTTCTGAAGCCATTGGAGCCATCTATTTGGAATTTTGAGCATTTTAAAGAACATATTTTATCACTTTGAGCAAATAATATAAAATATCCATTGGAAGCTGGACCAGGAGATGTAGCCCAAGAGAGGGGTGAACTCCTTTATCATTTGTTATGTTATGTGTTTATTGTTTACTATTATTTGTTGCTTATTATCTGCATCTTGAATGTKTAATTTCTATAAAAAWTTGTTMTTGCAAAATTGATCCATTTTCATAACAAAACTTGAATCAAAACTTGCAAATATTTTCAAGAATACAAGACTTTATCATATCCAGATCAAGTTCATATCAGAGCTTAGGTTTTTGAAGGTTTGATTATTTGTAAGTGTTTTGTTTTCTGATGCTCACAAGGTTGAAACTCACAAGAGGAGAAGATCAAATTGTAGAGGCAAGTTCTCATCCTTCAAGACGAAAAATTATATCATCACCTCAAGCTTCAAGGAGGCATTCACCAAGTATGGCTCATGAAGAGAGACATGAAAATATTCCTACAGAAGATGAAGATCTCAGAAAGGCTTTCATGGAAATGAGAGAAATGATGAAAGTCTTGATGGAAGAAAGGAATACAAGGTTGCAAGGTGAAGGCTCCAACCCTTCNCTCTTCTTCTACCAGTTCACAACCTCTTCCAAATTCTCCAAAGGGACATGGAAAAACTCCTTCACAAATTCCTTTGTTAAAGCTTGATATTAAATTTGAATTGCCAATGTACAATGAAGAGGCAAATGCTAAGAAATTAGATAACTGGATTCGTCAGATTGAGGTGTATTGTAGGATACAAAAAATTCAAGATGATGAAACTAAGATTGAGCTTGCTTCTTTAAGATTGGATAGTGAAACACTCATTTAGTGGGAAGCTAAGACTCAAGAGGACATGAAGAAACATGGTAAAATTTTAACCTCTTAGAATGATTTTATTGTTGCAATTAAAAAACAATTTTACCCATTGGCATATATGCAAAAAGTTACTATGGATTGGCAAAATTTTAGACAAGCTAAAGGGAAAAAGGTGAAAATATTTACTCAAGAATTTAGGAGAAGAGCTTTGGTTTTGGGAGTAGATTTGTCTTCTCAAGAAACTTTACTCAAATACATTGGAGCTTTACATAGTTACTTGAGACATACAATACTCATGTTTAACCCTTCAAATATAGATGAAGTTTGTGTTCAGGCAACTCATTTGGAAGCAAGAGGAAGGAATGAAACTCATGAGCGTAACAAGAAGCCTTTCATTCATGGAGACAAAGGAAAGAGGAATTTCAAGGGAAATGGCAAAAATAATGTTGTTGTTAAGAAAGAGGGAGAAAAATTTACATGCTTATTGTTCAAAAGATGGCCATGATGAAGACCATTATTGGAAACTTCATCCTCAAAAAAGACCCAAAAAGTTTGGCAACAAAGGGAAGTCAAAGACTGTTGCAACCATACAAGATGATTTAGGTTCTTATTCGGGTGATGAAACAAAGATTACAACCATGGGTTATCAAGGTAAGGGATCTATTGAAAGTACCAGTTCTTCAAGTAACAGTAATCTCAATGAAACTCGACAATAAAAAGAAAGAATATAACTTTTTCACATAAGGGTTGTTTCAAAGCATAACAATATAAATACTCTATTTGATACTGGATCTCAAGCAAACCTTATATCTGAGGACACTATCAAGAAATTAAAATTGGAAACAATTCCACATCCTAAACCATTCCCTCTTGGTTGGATATGTGATAATGCTAAATTGCAGGTGACAAGAAGGTGTAAACTTAGGTTTTCTATCACTGGAAATTTTATAGATGAGGTAGAGCTTGATGTTATTCCTTTGGATATATGTGGTATTGTGTTGGGAAGCCCATATTTATATGATAGAAAAGCCATTTTTCATCATCATGAGAATAAGTATCACTTGTTTAAAAATGGAGTTGACTACATTGTTAGAGCACATACAAAGAAGATGAATTTGTCACTTGTAAATGCGGGACAAATGAAGAGATTAGTCAATGCTAGAAAGAATTCTGTTCTCTTGATGATTAAACCCAAAGATGATATTGAAAATGAAGTTTTTCAACGTTGTGTTGCAAATTTGAAATCTGATCTATATGAGGTTGTTAATCATTATGATGAGATGTTTCAGGAACCAAAGAGATTACCTCCAAGAAGGGGTATCCAACATGAAAT
>JASDQU010099883.1:232521-244127 GCA_032191745.1 Picea mariana | reverse complement strand
ATTGGAAAAATAAGATGTTAAATATGATTCAATGTAGTGTAGATTTATTTCTATCTAAACCATATGCTATAATGATTTGTTCATGATTATAAATGGATATATGTGTTTAAATAAGTGTTCAATGGTTCTTAGCTTCAACTGAATATGTTAGAGCACTATATTGTGGCTCCTTAGCCACCCTTTGACTAGTTCAATCCCATGGGCATAGGCCTCTACCTATACAACCAAAGGAATAATTTGTTGGAAATGTTGGGTTGACCTTTCAGCCTTGATTAATGGTTGGTTGTTGAAAAAGTCATTTTTAGCTTGTGCTTCCCGTTGAGGGTGTGGTTGTTCATTATAAATAATGTTTGTACTTGGTTTTGTAAACATTTAATGTGCTTGGTTTGCTCACTGTAAGGGATTCTAGTTACTTGTGTAATTAATTTTGGGTGCATGGGGTTGTTAGGATGATTGTCCTTAGCTTAGTAGGCTTGGTCTGCTTGTGTCGGGCGGGATGTAGACACCTCCTTGTTCCTCAGAACAGTCGCCAGCCTTGAGACCTTAAATGGTCAAAATCGATGGGAATCTGGGCTTGAGCATTGCTTATGTGTCTTGGAGGTCCTAACCATTGCAGGGTTGGACGGGTGGGTAGTCATTCTTATTCTTCGTCGGTTGAATTTCATACATTGCTTCCAGGTGCTTGATGTGCTTTTATGTTAGGTCATTATGTTGTTTTTGCATGAGTTGCATGTGTTGTGTTCGTCATCGTGTTGCGATGTTGAGTATAATGTCATTATTACATTCCTACACACACACACACACAAAATAACTAAACAAAAAGAGAAATTTTAAGAGTGATTTTACCGGTTCTACACCATAGGAGTCATACCAGATGGGGATGTGACATTTGGTATCAGAGCGGGTTCAACCCTGTGACTTTGGATCGCCAGGCTTTCCACTGCAGTAAACCTGTGAGTATTAACCCTTGCGTTAAGTAAAAACCTTAAAGTATCCTCGTGGAGATCACATTTAGAGGGCACCCCTGAGGGTCCACAATGCGCAATAGCTAGTACCGATAGCATCCTCCTAGATCTCAAGAGAGATGAGTTCTAGCATCCATGAGTGTCATGAATGGTGGTGTCGTCGAATCATAGTTGTAGAGGAAGGTGTGTGCTTCACACTTCGCATTTACGACCTCCAACGTGAAGGTCCACATGGTGGTCTTTCCACTGAAGGGGAGTTCTTTTTTATCGTGGAAGACGCTCTTGCCCCTTTTTGAGCCTGACCATTGGCGACGTGTCAAGGGAACTGTTCATGGGACGATTCCAAGAGAGGTATGTTTCTAAGGAATTCGGTGAGCGTCATCTCAACGATTTCGATGCCTTGCGATGAGGTAGCCACGTGGACTAAACTGATAGCAAGGAAACCTTATCGGATGTCGACCCCAGAGTTACAAGAGTTGAAAATGCAACTGAAGGAGTTGCTGGACCTGGGATTGATACGTCCAAGTGTGTCACCATGGGGTGCGCCTGCTATTTTCATACGAAATAAGGATGGGTCATGGTGGCTCTGCATTGACTACCGTCAATTGAACAAGGCCACGATCAAGAATCAATATCCGTTGCCGAGGATTGATGATCTGTTTGATCAAATGAAGGGCACGACGATGTTCTCCACGATCAATTTCCGATCAGGGTATCACCAGTTACGGATCAAGGAGGATGACGTCCCTAAGACTGCCTTTAAGATGAGGTTTGGGCATTACAAGTTTATTGTTTTATCGTTTGGACTGACAAACGCCCCAGGGGTATTTATGAGTTTGATGAATGGGGTTTTCCGCGAGTACTTGGACAAGTTCGTCCAAGTATTCATCGATGATATTTTGATCTACTCATGAACGAAAAA
This sequence comes from Picea mariana, assembly GCA_032191745.1. Taxonomy (NCBI): domain Eukaryota; kingdom Viridiplantae; phylum Streptophyta; class Pinopsida; order Pinales; family Pinaceae; genus Picea; species Picea mariana. The sequence goes on along the minus strand of JASDQU010099883.1, from coordinate 242,240 downwards.
GGAGCATGACAAGCACTTGCACTTGGTACTATAGTGTCTGCGAGAGCACACATTGTATGGGAAGTTGTCCAAATGCTCTTTTTATCAATCGAAGATTCACTACTTAGGGCACGTCATCTCCAACGAAGGTATCGCTGTGGATCCAGCAAAGGTCGAGGCCATTATAGAATGGCCTACACTGATGAATGTCCTAGAAGTGCATAGCTTCATGGGTTTAGTAGGATACTATCGACGATTCATCGAGGGATTTTTGAAGACAACAAATCCGATTGCGGAGTTGTAGAAGAAGAACAAGAAGTTTGTTTGGACCAATAAATGTGTGGAAGCATTTCGGAGGCTCAAGGAGTTGTTGACAACAACACCGATACTAAAGGTCCCTGACATGGACGTGGACTTTTTGGTATGCACTGACACATCCAAGGAAGGCTTAGGTGGAGTCTTGATACAAGAAGGACGCGTGATCGCTTACATCTCAAGGAAACTGAGAAGGCATGAGGAGAACTATGCGATGCACGATTTGGAGTTGTTAGCCATCGTGTATGCCTTGAAGGTTTGGAGACACTATCTTGTTGGATGAAAATTTGAACTAAAGACTAACCACTGTGGACTACAACACATCTTTATGCAAAGCGACCTGAACGCACGACAATGACATTGGTCGGAATTGCTTAGCGAGTATGACTTCAAGATTACTTACATAAAAGGAACAGTGAATCGAGTGGCAGACGCATTGAGTTGGAGATCGCGCATATTTTTGGTGCTGCCTCTTCAAACAAATCTACGTGAAAAGATTATAACCTTATAATGTGACGATGACTGGTACAAAGAGGTCGGTTTTTTATTGGAGAAAAGACAATGATGGTACCACAATTTGAAGGATTTTCATTTGATAGCGATGGTTTATTGAGGTTTAAAAATTGGATTTACGTACCGTCGAACGACGAATTGAGGATGTTGATCCTGAGCGAGGCTCAGAGATAATTTTACATGGCTCACCTGGGAGTCACGAAGATGAGGGCAGACCTTAAACCCTTATTCTTCTGGATGGAAATGAAGGTAGACATAGTCAACTATGTGGCCAGATGTCTAGAATGTCATCAAGTAAAGGCTGAACATAAACACCCAGCAGGATTACTACAACCACATGCTATTCTAGAATCGAAATGGGAGGTTATTACGATGGATTTTATTGTTGGATTGCCACTAACGACAAGGAGACATGACTTTATTTTTGTAGCAGTAGACACTCTGACAAAGAGTGCTCACTTTCTTTCTATGCGTACGATGTATCAGGCACCCAACATAGCTAGAGTTTTCATCAGTGAGAGTGTGAGGCTGCATGGTGTGCCTAAGAGGATTATATTCGATCGAGAATCGGTGTTTACTGGATGATTTTGGACAAGTTTCCAAGAGGCCTTGGGAACCCAACTTAACTTTAGTACTGCATATCACCCGAAGACTGATGGGTAAACCGAATGAACGAACCAGACCTTGGAGGACATGTTGCGCTTGTACGTGATGGACCAACAAAAGCGTTGGGAGGAATTCTTGCCACTAATGGAATTCGCTTATAACAACAGTTACCAGAGCACCATTAAGATGGTACCTTTCGAGTTTATTTTCATGCGACCGTGTCGGGTGCCTTTGACTTAGGATCGACTTGCAGATAGGATCTAGGTGGGACCAGAAACAATCTAAGAATTGGAAGATTAAATGAGAACTTTAAGACAAAGGATCAAGGAAGCACAGGATCGGCAGAAGAGTTATGATGATGCGCATCGTGTCGACTGTAGTTACGTTGTGGTGATCGAGTCTTTTTGTGGTTGAAACCACATAAGAGTTCGATCTAGTTTGGAAAAAGGGGGCTAAACTATATCCTAGGTTCATGGGATCCTACGATATTTTGGAAAAGAGAGGCTTGTGAACTGATGAATAGCCTTGCCTGATTCTTGAGGCATATGCATGATGTATTTCACGTTTCTGTTGAGACTTTATGATTAGTGATCCTTCACATGATTTGACTTGAGCACCTTGTGGGTGTCAGACAAGGGTGTGTTCATGGCTGAGTCAATCTAGATCTTGGATCATCACATTCGACAGCTACGGCGTCGAACAGTAGATCAGGTCAAAGTTCAGTGGGACAACCATAGTCTGCACTCGGTGACCTGGGAGGACACATATGATATGCGCCAATAGTTTCCATTTTTGTTTGATAGATAGGATTATGATACTGTGATACACTTTATTTCAACATATATACTGTGAAACTTCAGGACAAAGTTTAGACCAAGAGGGGTGTATGTAACATCCTGCTCTGGTGCACTGAGCGAACTTATTCTTTGAGGACACTTGCTCGCAAGTGATCTAGATTATTATGTTATTAAAACTTTTGATTTTTATTATGAGGCATTATGGGTTGATGACATGTTGTTTTATTGCATTGACATAGACAGGTGCTATTGACTCGGTTTACTGAGTGTGCAAAATTTTGGACCTCGAGGATGCAGAGGCATCGATGGAACCCCTTGGACTCCATATCGATTCAGGGAGTGTACCATTGGGGTTTGATTGTTTTACTGTGATATTAGTGCATATGATTAGATTATATGATATGGATATGTTCTGACATGATTTGTTGATGATGCAAGCTGACGATAGCTTGTCGACCAGACTCACATGTGGAGTAAAGGGGTCACGCACAACTACCAAAGATGTTGAGGGAGAGGCGTGGACAACAACCCTACCACAACCTACTAGCACTCACGCCATGGCTCGAACTATAGGTTAACGATTACCTAGTTCAAGAGGACCCACGATGTCGTAAGGGAAGACTGCAACAGTCGCTCACGATGATTCTAAGGGGCACGCAATAAGGAGGGGGCCTTATTCCTTAGAGGCCCTTAATTTCTCACAAGTTAACCTAGCAGAGTATTGAATCCAAAAGTTATTGATGTCTACCAAGTCATTCAAGAGGCGAGTGGCACCCTTGGAGCACGTAGTGCATCCTGAAGGGCACGTCGTGCAAGGTAATAGATGAGGCAAGTGGCAACCTTGGATGGAACCTAGATGGCCTTAGGACGAATAACATGTTAACTATTTTTTTTTAAAACAATTTCCCTAATTAAATGTTGCCCAGTACAAAAATTTAAGGTCTAAGTCTAAATTAGGCTAGTGGTAAAATTTTGTCTTTCTAAAATAATAATAATAATAATAAAATAAAAACAACATAAATGATAATTATGATCTTCGTTAAATCTTGTAACACGAAGGGAGTAACAAATTTAATTTATTCATAAAAAAATCTGTTGAAATAAAATTTAAAAAGGGAATTAACGGTTTTATTATTTTTTTAAATTATATTAAATAAAGATAAAAGGGAAAAAGGGTTAAATTCCACACTTGCCTTTTTGAGTTCTAATTAAAAAGGGGAAAGAGGGAAAATCTAAAATTTTAGGAAATAGGAAAAGAGGTAAACATTAAAAACGGAAAAAGGATGAACATAGATACCCAGCAGGATTACTACAACCACACGCTATTCCAGAATCGAAATGGGTTGTTTGCATAATGTTATGTTGCAGAAATATCTACTTGATTGACTTAACTTGCGGGAGTTGGGATACCCATCTCGGTAAGGAGTAGTAGCTCGGCCTTGCGAGGCAAGCTGGGAGCTAGTCAAAATCTCTGGATAGTGAGAGTGTGGCCCCTTTGCGGCTTGGGGGGCTAAGGGGGAAGAAGAGTACCCCTAGCATCAGCTGGGAGGTACCGGTGAAGTCTTGCTGGTCGTCAAGCAGGAGTTGCATGGAGCGCGCGGACGTCACGCAGAGCAGGCGATCAGGCAACGATATGCTCTCTTCATCTTGTATAGTAGATGCTGTAGGTTTTATGCTTGGATTTGCATGTTGATTAGGTAAGTAAATTGATTATTTAGATTGATGACTGAAACTTTTCTTAGCCTAGCTCGATGGTTGTTGTCTCCTATGGATCCCTTTCCCCGCATGGCTTGACCACCTTGCTGTGATGATTGTGACCTTTGTGGTTGTTTAGCCTTCGTCCTTAGCTCACCAGTCCTCACCTGAGTAGTTGGCCAGGAGCCTGATCTACGGTTGTTGTATTAGCCTTAAAATGCCTATGGATCTCAATGCCCTTCTTTTCTGTGCGAGGATGATGAAGCAAAGGACAAACCTATCAGCCGTCAACCTCTGTTTCTGCCCAGCTGTCTAACCTTGTGATCATTCCTAGTCGAGTGAGCCTTATGCCTTGCTGCGACGATTACCTCTGAGGTGGTTTTCCTCCTGCCATGAACCTCTTTTTATTTTCTGCATTCAATCTCTGCATTTTAATGAAATGATCTCTGCATTTTTAAATAAATTTCGTCGACAATTTTAATGATTTTATCAGCAAATTTATGTGTGGTGGTTATATTTCAGATCTGCCCTTACTGTGCAAAAATTTCACCTTCCATTTTCACACCTTTGGCCAATGACTTTACCCTGGCACCTTACTTGAATCGATTGGTAGTTTCAAGTTATTTTGACTACGGTTTTATTTATTTCTCTGTGTTGTTGAGTTGTAATTTTTACTTGTGTTTATCCTCTACAATTATTACCTTTATTGACAAAACTTACCCTGCTATTCCACCCTCTATTATACCTTTATTGACTGTAATTATCCCTTTTAAATGTCTGTGATTTTCGAGATAAAACTTAGCGTCATCCTTATGTTAAAACTCTGCGAATTCCTTTCTCCCTTGGACTGGGTTCGACAGTTTCATTGTGGACAGTAAGTTTGAAAATGTTTTATAATAGAGCGATTTCTCATATCAATAAGAAATTTTTTCTTACCACTACACTTTAATTTGTTTTAGGACAAATTTTAGCTCGCCTTTTTGCCCATTCAACGACAGATTTTAAATCATTGGGTCTGCGTTGAACCTTTATTTACACAGGGATTTTTCAAACTGTGGAAGCATTTTTAATTTGATTATAGTTCCCCTCTACAACCTTACCTTGGCAATGATTTCATTTGTTAACTGTCTGCCCATTTCGAGACATAAATTTTAGCACATATCAAACAGAGAATACTTTGATTTAGATGGCGATTTTCCCTTTCGTTGACCACACTCTTCCTGGAAAACGTGATTGAGATTGCATTAAAATTTTACTATTGTTGCCCTTGTTACCTGGCGTTGGGCATGTAGCTAAAACCTGCCACTGCCATTTGTCAGGACAGAATCGTTGCTTAATTCCTACGATTTTCATTTGCTTGAATATCACCTGCTTTCTATTTTAATGATGGCATTCAATTTTGGCAGTTTACCTTTTTACTATCCAGGGCCTAAATAAGTTCTAAAAAATATGAATGTACCAAAAAGGATGATTGATACAACTCTGTCAAAAATGAAATTGTATATTTTTCTAAAATTCTTATATTTTATTTATTGATAATGATGCATTGGAAAAATAAGATGTTAAATATGATTCAATGTAGTGTAGATTTATTTCTATCTTAACCATATGCTATAATGATTTGTTCATGATTATAAATGGATATATGTGTTTAAATAAGTGTTAAATGGTTCTTAGCTTCAACTTAATATGTTAGAGCACTATATTGTGGCTCCTTAGCCACCCTTTGACTAGTTCAAACCCATGGGCACAGGCCTCTACCTATACAACCAAAGGAATGATTTGTTGGAAATGTTGGGTTATATATACAATATTAATATTTTTGTGCTAAAAAACTCCTACAACAATACAATGATTGCCCAAGATAGTATGTGAGGGAAGATAAAGTAGAGTGGTTAAAAAGGGGAACCCTAATTTAAAACAGATCAAAACATATAATTAGCTTTATTGATATGCCCAAAGGTATTATATGGTTTTTTGGTGGGTCCATAAATGCTAACTACCAATGTAAAGAAAAATAAATTGAATTTTTACAAGGCTAGGAATAAACGACAGAGGATGGACATGCATTTATATCGAAGGATAAAAGTAGGAACTAGCTATATCTACATAGTGTTGGAAAACTAGGAGAATGTCCTTAAGGGCTATGCATTGGAATGATGGAATCCTTCTCATGTTTTTCTACATTTAAGATGCATTTATTTGGATGTGTCCCCTTATATTCTACATGGGTTCCTATTGTTTTGAATGAAACTATCTCATCTTTCCTCCTTATAACTATAAAATGGTGTTGAGGTGGGGAAATCAGTGCCTAGTCTCTTGGTGTGGATCTACCCTTTAAAAATGACCTATTTATTTCAAAGTTGGATAAATTTGGAAGTGTTTTTCTTAAAAAGGGGTTGTTTCATATGTGGAGAGGAGAGGCTACAATTGCACATAAACATAGGAAATACCTTATTCCATATAGTGAGTGAAAATACTTTAAGATTGTTAATATGATTATTCAAGTAAATAGCTAGTTGGACGGAGATGTGGATTAATATAGAATTGTCCATTTAGGTGGTAATAATATTAAAAATTAGTAAGGAGAATAAAGACTAGATTGCAAACCTTAGACTTGCTAAATTAGATATGTAATTGATGTTAGTTGGATTTATAGATATCGCCTAAATGGAACTCAAGCTCGCTAAATTTGAGTCATAATTCATGTCAAGTTCGATTGGTAACTCGTTGACTAATGGAAATTTAGACTGGTTAATTGATCTGTAATTAACGCCAATTTAACCCATAGATATTGACCTTTCAGCCTTGATTAATGGTTGGTTGTTGACGAAGTCTTTTTTATCTTGCGCTTCCCATTGGGGGTGTGGTTGTTCATTATAAATAATGTTTGTACTTGGTTTCGTAAACATTTAATGTTCTTGGTTTGCTCACTGTAAGGGATTCTAGTTACTTGTGTAATTAATTTTGGGTGTGTGGGGTTGTTAGGATGATTGTCCTTAGCTTAGTAGGTTTGGTCTACTTGTGTCGGGCAGGATGTAGACACCTCCTTGTTCCTTAGAACAGTCGCCAGCCTTGAGACCTTAAATGGTCAAAATTTATGGGAACCTAGGCTTGAGCATTTCTTATGTGTCTTGGAGGTCCTAACCATTGCAAGGTAGGATGGGCAGCTAGTCATTCTTATTCTTTGTTGGTTGAATGTCATACATTGCTTCTAGGTGATTGATGTGCTTTTATGTTAGGTTGTTATGTTGTTGTTGTGTGAGTTGCATGCGTTGTGTTCGTCATCGTGTTGCAATGTTGAGTATAATGTCATTATTACATTCCTACACACACACACACACACACACACACAAAAGAACTAATCAAAAAGAGAAATTTTAAGGGTGCTTTTACCAGTTGTACACCGTAGGAGTCATACCAGATGGGGATGTGACACCTTAGATTCTTCGGCCCCATTATGGGTTCATGATTTTCAACCTCACGAAATCTAGGCCTTTCATTCACAACTTTTGATCTTCTAATTCCTTAACTCCTCAATCTATTGCCACGTTCTCTCCTGTGATCAACGGTCGAGATTGAATCGCAACTTTAGACTTCGTGACTTGTCTTTCGTCAAGTTTTCAACTTGTCAGATCTTCGAGGTACCGAAATATTGCATGGTTCTCCTCCTTGCAACTTCACCAGATCTGATGGTCTGGGATCGTTCACCTCCCTCTAAGGATGAAACTTTTTCACTGGCTTTGATAAGAAATTCAAGGACTCCTTTCCTTGAATATTTCCATCGCTCTCCCTCCTGAATTGTCCTCCTTTGATTTTTTCCCCTGAATAATCTCTTCGACACTTAGTTGAGAATTCGATCTGAGCACACCTTGCAACAGATTTCTCTCCACAATTCATTTTTTTTAGATGACTTCACACTCCTTGCAACTATCCTCCGACCACTTCTATCTCTCGTGAATGAATCACATTATCCTTCTTGAAATTTCAAGTCCAAAACTCTGTCACACACTCATTGCGGGCATCAATGCACTCCTTTCATACATACAAGTCCCACTATCTCTCCTGAAATTTCGAGTTGGAAAAGACTTAGTCACACACTTCTTATGAACATTATGCACGCTTTGCACTCGCTTAGTAGAAAAGAAACAATTGAAACTTTTCTACTCCTCGTAATGACTCATACATTTATCAAAGAAAATGCAGTCATGGATTCAAGAACAAAAATAATAGAGAATTGAAAAATAACAGAGACTCTACCATTCATTCAGATAGATACATAACCAAACACATTCGGGACAATGTTCCTCTGTTATATTCATCCAACTGAAACTTGTTACATACATACACTGTTCTTCACTACTCCTTAACCTATACAAGATAGATTCATATGTTGCTCAGTTCTCCTTTCTTCATAGTAACTATGATATTTGATAACACTATCAACAACAACCACTGGTAATTAATAAAAATCCTTATCCCAAAAGGTGCTCTTCAATCCTTCCCTCCAACTACTCTACGATATCTTAATGGAGTTGAATGCTACCAACTACTTAGCAGTTATTACAATAAATATTTCGTCAGACAGATGAGAGTGCAAGATTCAAATCTGTACTGTGAGCCAATTCATAAAACAAAATACATTCCCCCATTAATATTTCATGATGTCTTAGTCTCCGATCATTAAAGGCATTCATAACTCAAAAATCTTTGTCAGATATCGCATTAATACATTGATCATTTGAAATTCAAAATATTTTCCAAATGTGCGCTAGTGCGCCCAGCTGTCTCCCACACTTTTCCTTTGCTAGCGATGGGTATAACTGTCACTGTAAGGAAGATGGCCCCCTGTATAGAAATAAAGTCCCCTATTACCAATATAAACACTAGTCCCTGCTCATGCTCCCACGACAGAGATGAAGAAGAAAACCATTCCTCTTCGCTATCTGGAAAATTGAAGGTGGCCATCATGCCATGCCAATTTCAAATAATTGCAGTGGGGAGGTTTGAGGAGGCCTACCACTCAGGCACTCTAAAAGATGCTCTTGCGGAGTTCATCTCGGTTATCATCTTCATTTTTGCCGACGAAGGATCTATCATTGCTTTATGTAACAACGATCTCGTTCCCTTGCATTGTTCTTTCGTTTCATTCTTCTTGCCTTCAAAGATATAGTGACTTGAATGTGTGTGTTTTTTTTTAATGTGCAGCCAAGTTGACGAGTGACACTTCAGTGACATCGGCAGGGCTGGTGGCGGAGGCACTGGCACACAACATAGCGCTCTTCATAGCCGTGGTGGTGATGTCCAATATCTCAGGAGGGCATGTGAACCTGGCGATGACCTTCAGGGCACTGGATGGAGAGAACATCACCCTTGTAAGGGGAATTTTCTACTATATTTCCCAGATGCTCGATGCCACAGTTTCCTGTGGGCTTCTTAAGTATACCACCAACGGCAGGGTAAGTCATTTATCGACTCGCTCATTACTTTCTTATAGCATTAGACGGGCAATAGTATTAACGAATCTTCTTGACATGGATGCAGACCATCAGGGTGTTCTCGTTGTCCTCTAGCATGGGGGTGGGAAATGCTCTGGTGTTCGATATCGTGATGACATTCAAGCTGGTCTACACAATGTACGCCATGACATTCGACCCCAAAAATGTCACCCTGGTCACTATTTGTTAAGCCCTAATATTGGCTCATTACCCCTTAATTGGGGCATATTATATTAGTAATGTTATTTTATTTATGTCATCTTTAGGCCATTAGTTGTAGTTATACCTCCTAGTCTCCTATATATACCAAGGAGAC